>CM067369.1:23405220-23635220 GCA_034401795.1 Chaetoderma sp. LZ-2023a | reverse complement strand
GCCGCCGCCACCACCACCACCACCACCACCACCACCACCACCAACAACAACAACAACACGATCACCACCGCCGCCGCCGCCGACAACAACAACAACAGCATCACTGCCACCGCCGCCACAACCACATCCATCACAACCACCACCTACACAATCACCAACAGCAACACCACACCACCACGACAACCACCACCACCACCACCACCACCACCACCAACAACAACAACAACAACACCAACAGCAGCAGCAGCACCACCACCACCACCAGCAACATCAACAACAACACTGCTACCGCCGCCGCCACCACAACCAACAGCAGCAGCAGCGGCAGCTATCATATTGATAACGCGAATTCGTAATAAAAAAATTGTATCATACACGTTTCTAGACGAGCATAATTTTCAAACCCCTGTATTTCTGCGGTAAATAACAGGATCGCTGTTATCATGGTGTTAAATAATACAGCTTGTATGTCGATTGCCGCTGCCGCCGCCGATAACTGTGGCAGTGCCAGCAATGGCGTCAGTGGTGGCGTCGGGATCTACTGCTGCCGCTGCTACTACTACAACAAAGTAAACTAACGGGTGCATTCATTTGGCGGGGTTAGCACGTAAATTGAAGCCATCGCGTTAAAACAACTCAGCAAAGTTTAAGAAATAGAAGGGCTATTACTTCACGCCCTCCCCTAATAACGTTACAAAATCGAGGAAAAGCGTGCAGATCTGGCACGTCCTTGGCGCCACGCGGAACCGGCTTATTACGGCACGTGGCGTGACGTAGCGTGTTTCTGTTCTCGCTTTTAAATAAAACTAATTCCCTGTAGACGCTTATTGTCCTCCCGTATTGTAGAAGTCGTTAATACAGTATGCTATAACCTGACTTTAAAGGACACCTTGGTGACAATAAAAACTGTCCCAGGTGTACTGTATATGGAGGGTCAAATACATTGATTCTTTAGCTTGGGACTAATTAGTGTCCTTTAGGTATATTTCAATGGAGGAGTCATTTTATAGAGGTGTACTTTAGAGCAGGTTTAACTATAGGCCTAGCCTTAAAAAGAAATTATAATAATTAATAATAATGTGGGGGTGGATGGGTATTATAAGGATTTAATATTTGACATGACAAAATTTTTAGTCTGAAGAATAATATCTCAACAAGAGCAGGAAACGCGCTTAAATGACGAAACATACAGTAACATACAGCGCAAAAGAAAAACACGTGCCTTGTAAGATTTTAATCATAGCAGGCGCTGCACGAGCGTTACGTTGATTGGTTGATTTATTATGCGTAATAATTCGATTTATTATGTGTATTAAATCAACCAATCAATAACGAATACCCGCAATTCTAGTCTTCTGGTTGGTTGATTTATTACGTATAATAAATCGAATTATTATGCATAATAATTCGAATTATTATGCGTATTAAATCAGCCAATCAATAACGAATAAAAGCTATTCTAACCTTCTGAATGGTTGATTTATTACGCATAATAAATCGAATTATTATGCATAATAATTCGAATTATTATGTGTATTAAATCAATATATCAATGACGAATAAAAACCATTCTAGCCTTCTGATTGGTCGATATATTACACATAATAATTCAAATTATTATGTGTATTAAATCACCCAATCAATAACGAATACCAGTAATTCCAGCCTTCTGATTGGTTGATTTATTACGCATAATAAATCGAATTATTATGCATAATAATTCGAATTATTATGTGTATTAAATCAGCCAATCAATAATGAATAATAGCCATTCTAGCCTTCTGATTGGTCGATATATTATGCATAATAATTCGAATTATTATGCGTATTAAATCAGCCAATCAATAACGAATAAAAGCTATTCTAACCTTCTGAATGGTTGATTTATTACGCATAATAAATCGAATTATTATGCATAATAATTCGAATTATTATGTGTATTAAATCAATATATCAATGACGAATAAAAACCATTCTAGCCTTCTGATTGGTCGATATATTACACATAATAATTCAAATTATTATGTGTATTAAATCACCCAATCAATAACGAATACCAGTAATTCCAGCCTTCTGATTGGTTGATTTATTACGCATAATAAATCGAATTATTATGCATAATAATTCGAATTATTATGTGTATTAAATCAGCCAATCAATAATGAATAATAGCCATTCTAGCCTTCTGATTGGTCGATTTATTATGCATAATAAATCGAATTATTATGCATAATAATTCGAATTATTACACATAATATATAGGAACGAGTCTAGCCTTCTGATTGGTTGATTTATTACACATAATAAATCGAATTATTATGCATAATAATTCGAATTATTACACATAATAAATAGGAACGATTCTAGCCTTTTGATTGGTCGATTTATTACACATAATAAATCGAATTATTATGCATAATAATTCGAATTATTATGCATAATAAATACCGAATTGTGACCCTGATGGCCTTCCATATTATATATATATATATAGACCCTGATGGCCTTCCATATTATATATATATATATATATATATATATATATATATATATATATATATATATATATATATATATATATATATATATATATATATATATATATATATATATATATATAATGCATACAGTGCGGGTTCCACACAAGCAGCTCTCGCTGCCCCAAAATCCACCCTGTCATACTGATGCGGGTTTTTAAAATAAAATAATAAGAAAAATAATATATAATAATAAAGTAAAAAGACTAGTTCATCAGGCAGCCCCGGCGTAGCTGAGACTGCATGATGGGATTATGACATATTCGCTATGGTGTGTTGTGTACTGTAGTTCGGATCGACCGGTCAGATGAATGAATGAATGATAGTGCATTTATATTGCGCTGAACTCCATGCGATTGCATGCTCTAATCGCTGTACATCTGATCCCCTGTTCATTTGGCAGTGCCCCGGCAGCCACATACGACGCACAGAGAGCTATGCCATCACACGTACCTATTTACAGCTAGGTTGACTGGAGCAACGAAGAGTTAAGTGACTTGCTCAAGGACACAACGTAGCGGACCAGCCAGGAAGCGAACTTGCGAACCTGGAGTTACGAGCTCAAGTTCCTAACCACTCAGCCACCACGCTGTACCAGCTAAGCTGGATACGTTTCCTGAACACGTCCCCCTGGGTAGAGCCATGAGCATATATAGGCCTATGGGAGAGAGAGAGTGTTGCGAAAACGACTAAGTTCGTTAAAACGCATGATGCGCATGCGCGCGTCTAGATGCTATTTTTGATAGAGCACGTAGTTTACGAAAAAGATAGGATGGCACTTTTAGTGTACCGAGATGGTACCCTGTAATCCTTTTTGATTACCTATTCCCGTTAAATCTGGCATTAATCAAGACCAGAATTCGACGGGCTTTTTAAATCTGTAAACCATTTCAAAATCGGTTGAGAAATGGCTGAGTTATCCACATAAAAACCCTTCTTGATTATCTTCAAAATATTGCCGAGACGTCATAACCACGTGGACGCAGAACTTCTAGAATGTTCTAGAACATTCGGCTACGCTATTATTAGCTACGCGCTGATTGGCTGTTGCTCGAACAATGATTGGTTGGAGCCTGCGACTGTGACATCACGAGGAGTATAAAAGGAGACGCGATCCAGAGATTGAGAACATCTTCGGCCAGGGGCTCAACAGGTTGGACCTGTACTAGCTGCGATCAACAGATATTACGCATATGACTTCAGTTTTCTGTTCTTCTCCCGTAGCTAGCAGTAACCAACCCACCGCAGTAAGAACAATTTTGTAACTCCCTACTTACGGGAGTAATTTGGAACTTCTGATTATTGTTCATGAATATCAATATCTACTTCGGAACACAAATTTGCGGTGAGGCCTTTACGACCTGAGTATGTGATTCTACAGGTGTAGAGGCAGGATGTTCTTTGATGGATGACTCGCCGTATCTGCCGGCCACACCTAAAAGTGGTATTTCAATCGTCACCGCACTAATATCGTGTAGGTTCTTCCAACTTTCGACCGCAGCAAGTAAACTCTGCCCGGTGCGTCTTCAGAGCTGGCTGACGTACCCAGCACCATGCCACTTTGTTTTGTATCTTCGCTTGCCTCTAACAACCCTGCTTGTGATCGGGTTGTTTACACCTTCCATCCGTACCATCAGTGTACGGGAACTTTCTTCACCACAGTAGTACTATCGTATCTTTTGCTGACTGCTCGTTAGACATCCTATTAGGCTTACAGTGCTGAGCGATGTATTCCTGCCATGGGTATTCTTGCGGGAATCTTGTTTGCGGAAAACAGCTTGCGGTAACCAACCTGCGGGAACTTTCTAGCTTCCGGAGAACGCATCATCTCACGTCAAACTACGGAATGACGTATCAATTTCAGTAACCCGGTAGCCTAACTTAAGGATGACTACCGAGTATTCAAGTAACTATACTTTGCAGTTTAATTATTTCTCTATATGTATTTCGTTAATTATATTGTATCCGTAAGAACGGTCCCGATGACTAAAAGGAACCGTAAAGGTCTTAGGACCGCTAGTTATAATTTCTGTATCTGTTTATAGTTATTCTCATTTTCCTCCATGTGTTGCTAACCGCACTATAGTAGGTTCGTTAACCTGTACTGATATGTATACCATAATCGTTTGATACCGTATTGATTGTTCTGGTTAGATTATGTATATATATATGGCCAGTGGCCATCCGTTCATATGTTTTGCTTATTCATAGAAAATATAGGACTGCAGTGCATGTAGGAAACACTATACAGCAACACTTATATATGCAGCCACCAACAATTTTTCACTGAGGTCGCTGTCCGTGCTATAACTCTGTTTAGCCCAGCATGCTACCGACTAAACCTTTTCTATTCAGCTCAATAGGATAGGTTCAAAATGATTAGAGACACTTTCTTCATTGCATACTCTGTAATATACTCTTCTCTTCTGGTAGTGCAATAATCTAGCCCCACACTCCGATAAGACTCATAACTCCAAGATTTTGTCTCTCTTCATCCTCCACTCAGCCATGTGGCTTCTTAATTGTTTGGATGTCCCTATCCGCACCATGGGCTGATCCAACTCTGGGAAACTATTGGGGTTTCCGAGCGGTGATGGCCAGGGTGTGGTGTCACATACATTTCCCTTGTATCTTTGGATACTTAGTAGTTAGCACTTTAGCCAATGTAGGAAAGCACTGTGAAAACATATATTAATTATTATTTTCATTACTGAACAAACCTCCTGCACCGCAGTGCAAAAACAGGGCAACTTGTATATAAACCTAACGACAGGTTAAACGGTTAGTTCCATAGGACCGGTGAAGGGCGAGATACGTACCCCCACCGAATTCCATAAGAATGTCTGGGCATGATATTTAAATCTGCCACGCCCTTGCAGAAGGACATTTACAGTGGGTATTCGTCTCTCTTACCCCCACCATAACAATAGAACAATGGTCTAATAATGCTTTCGTGAAAAGTAACCTATGCCTTGTCACGTTTTATGTGGTTACGGGGCGGGATGTCCGGATTCTTATCCAGTTTGGAGATCTTGCTACATAACATGTATGAGCGCTGTCTTCAGTATTGATTCCTTAGGGCATCTGTTCTCAGTGACAGCCGTGTCTAATAGCTAGGTAGATACCCGCCAGTTGTGGCCAAAAATAATTCTTGTTTTGAAAACAACTAAAAGTGAATTAAACAAAGCAGAAGGCCCGCATAAATAAAGCGGTAACTACTAATTCAGCATACCAAGAATCACATAAGACGGTGGCAAGGGAATCCATTGGGAATCGCCCGTCCCATCTTCACATAAAACAGTATGCACCCCTATAGTCGTACTCTCACTAGATATGGTCTTTTCTTTCTAAAGCATTTTTGGTTGAAATATTAGAGTGGGCCCATTTTTGCCTACTATTCTTCTCCCGCTTTAAGCAGTGGCAACACCTTCCCGAGACGGAGGCCAATGTGAGGCACTTGCCTCTCGCAAGGATTCAGCGATGACGGCCCAGACCAGGATAATACTCCTCACCCAAACTAGCACTAGGAGTAGTGCCCGCATGAGGCACATAACTTTTCATCCGAGATAACCTTCTTCCTTTCGGCATAGAGGTATAATAACTTATATTAAGTTAATTAGTTGAGTCTCGCATATGGGAGCCTCCCTTGCGGGGATACCTCTGCGGACCTACGAGTCTGTGTGGTACCTCCGGGAGCCCCATGTTTAAAAGTTCATCTACCTGTCTCTATGTCTCGTATTTTCGTATGCTCTTACTGTAGTATTATCTAGCATATTTATAATTGTTTAGGTAAACTCATTGTATAGACTTATATTTTTAGGTCACCAAATCAAATCTTGTAAGTCCATAGATTACGAAATTGCTATGGACAGGCATACTGGTGACACAAATTCTTGGGATGAGACAGTTGTGTTTAATGTTCACGACAATGGTCGCACGGCCCCACCAGAACGATTGAGTTCCACTGGCCTTAGGAGCCAGTTTTTGTTTCCCGCACGGCAGTCTCGTACATGGTCCGTCACCCCGAGACCGGATGCTAACCAGCATCATCACTCGTCGTGCACTTGCAGCCCGGCGAGTCGACATGATACACTGGAACAGCCCAACACTACCCGGTGAGCTACAAGTGGCGCCTGATGTGGGGCGCGAAGAACATCATTAACCAACTGCAGTGAACTCACGCCCAAACCATATAGTGAGCTCAGTTCAATACCATCTCCCTTTAGCGACGACTCCCTCGATCAAGAGGTAGCGTCATACGATGGATTTTCAGCACATATGCTCACCGACTATGCCAGAAATTCAGCAGGATCAACAACCCCGCACTATAACCTGTTTTTGTCAAAATGCACGGCTTCACATATGTCAGTGCCTACGTTGCTTCCCCCATCCGCAGCAATGACATCCCCCCTCTTGCTCCGCACACAACAAGCCTTCTTTCCTATGTAAAACTGCAGTAGTAGGTTGTAGCACCTCCGCTGAAACAACATTTTTACAAGCACCACGTCCCGCCACCAAGACACTAGATGCTAGGTGTCCTCTGGTGGTATGCAGAACACCACCCCATCCAGCAGCATCTCCTGCATCCACGGACAGTAGCGACTCAGGAGAGACGATTCACTCCACCTCATTGATTCACAAGCACCGACATAGACGGAGAAACGAACGTGCTTGGTGACATCACTGTTTCTTCTGTGCTTCACCAAAACATCCTATGAAGCATTGTAGGGAATGGCTTGCACAGGTGGAGCTCATCCGTCATCCCATACGTGCCGCCGTCTACACCAATACAGCCTACACAGAGACGGCAACAACACCACCACCATTGCTACCACCAGCTCTGCCTTCACCGCAGCCTTCACACCAGCGGCGATGACAAACTGGCCCTTTCCTCACTCAGCCATCTACAACATTACAAGAAGCAATACGGAAACAGTCGGAATACATACAGAGTGATGCTGCTCCAACCCCATTATCCCGGACAGCATCATTGGAAACTCTTCCGCAGTCACATCGCAAAGTAATATACAAATGTGCCTGTCTGTTTACTGGCGTTTCCACCAGTGCCACCGTCGAGACCAGTGCTTCTATCACAGTATTTAACCAGCGCTTATATGAGGGCATCCCATCCCATAAGAAGCCTCCCCTTAAGCCTACAAACATTTACTTACAGACGGCTACGGGAGCGGATGTGCCCGTAGCCGGTGTAGTCAATTTAGTTATCCAAATAGAGGAGATGCAATTCATTCAGTGAGTTGTCATCACCTCTATTCATAACGATGCCCTACTTGGCTCTGATTTCCTTAGTGCCAGTGAAGCCATCATACACTGCAGACAACAGGAACTCGACATACACGGCCGACGAATACCTCTCGGACCAGCATCATCATTGTGCGATACGTGTGCGGTAATATTATCAAGTACCGCCACAGTTGAGCCAGGACAGGAACAGATCTTATGGGCCACCGCACCACAGTTAGGAAGCAACACACACATCGTCATGCCTGATTATATGATCACCTCACAATGCACCAAGTCCCCGTATAATAGTAAACACTACTAATAAGGAAAAAATACCTTTTATGGTGGTCAATGGTACCGCAGATCCCATCACTCTGGAACCTGGAGTACGCTGAGGCCATTTAGTGGACATAATCTCATTGGAATCACCTGCACTTGCTGACACACCACTGCAAATGACTGATGATTTACCCGAACATTTACATGATTTGTATCTACGTGCCACTGTTGGATTACAGCAATCACAGAAACGAGAAATTCGGAAACTACTACATACTCTGTGATGAACACCACCTCAGAACCACAGGATTTGTATTATGCTTTTTTGTGTATGCAGCATACATTTGCCATTTTCCATATGTCAGGTAATATGCCTTCTTCCAGAGACTTGTTAAAGATTATGCATAGTGGTGTACTAACTTCTTTAGCAGCTTCCTTTACACTGGTATTTCATCCTGGCCATTGCTTTTATTGGAGTTGAGTCCTTTCAATTTATATTTGATGGCGATAGGTGTTATTATTATTATTATGTCTTTTAGTACAATGCCATTACTTCTGGGGCTAATGATCGGTGTAGGATGAAAATTTTCTGAAGTGAACATACTTAAGAAGAATTTGTTAAGAATGTTTGCTTTTTCTTTATCATCTGTAGTCATAGTGCCATTAGCTGGGGTACGTAGCTTGCTAATTAATTCACATAGAACTGTTTTACTTTTGACATAGTTCCAAAAATCTCTTGGGGTTTTCTTGCTTTCACCTGCCACTTTATGTTCAAATGTCTGTTTCGCTTTTTTGATGTCTGCTGTCACTTTATTTCTGGCTATTTTGTAAAGAGCATAGGCTGAGGTTTTCTTCGTGTCTTTGAATTTTTTGTATGCACGATTGTTACTTGATGTTTCTTCTTACCATGCTGTGTTGATGTAGGAATATACTGCTCTTTCATTGTGATCAAGGTTGTGTGTAGGAAATTCAAAGCTTCTGATGCATATAGTTCTTGCAGATGATTCCAATCAGTCATTTCTAAGTCTATTCTCATTTCCATATACCGTCCTTTATTCAACAGTAGCTTTGGTTTAGCTATTTGTTTGCTTGTGCTTAAGATGTCAGGATGTAGTGATATTTGTAGAACATCATGTTCACTTTTTCCTAGTGGAGGTAGGTACATTATTTCGTGGACAATGTTTTGGTTGTTTGTTAAAACTAGATCCAAAAGATTTGAAGTCTGATTTATTCTATGTCGTGTCACATTAGTAATGAGTTGTTGTAGGAAAATATCCCTGGTTGTGTTAAGAAATGCATCTTATTCTTCATTTGACGAAAGTCCCGTGCTCCAGTGAATCGTTGGAAAGTTGAAATCCCCCTACAATTATAATGTGGTCAGCATTTACCATTTCGACTCTGTTTCGCAGATTTTACAGATTATTATTATTTGGGTTGTCTGAGTTTCGGCTTCTGTAAATGCAACCAACAAGAACTCTTTCCTTTTGTTGTGTTATCCATGTACTCCATACCGATTCGTTATACTGGGTGATTATTTAGTATGTCACAGTTTTGGCCATTTAATGATTTGTGGGTATAGATAATGACACAGCTTGATGTATTACTATTCAGAGAGAGGTTGTACTCATAAAAAATCTGCAGTTCACTAAAGTTTATGGTTGTATTTTTTTGGTAAGACTTCCGTGATTAGTATGATGGCAGAACGAATCTTGTGTACAAGCGGTTCAAGTTCAGGTTTTTTTTATTAATTAGACTTTCTGCACTAGTGTATATACATGTGTTGGTTACTGTTTTAGAATTTGTACTGTTACTTATTTGAGAATGCTTTGATAATGGTCCTGTTTTGGTATCTTTATACTCACCGGTTAGTATCTGTGCATGTACCTGTTTCTTATGACTGGCTTGCTTGTGTTTTTGTTTTGTTCTGCTCCGTTTTGTTCTTTCATGTCTTCCTTGGCGCATAAATTTGAAATTGGTCATTATATTTTCATTCTGATTAATAGGGTACTCCAGTGGTTCATTGTTAGGTATACCAAAAATTGCATGGTCTAGTACTGTGTATCGGTTTTACAGATGAGTAGCTATTTTGTAATTATTGACCTGATTTGTAGCTTAGCCTACTTTTCCATTGTGCTGCTTGGGCATGGTAAAAATCCAGTGATTCTGTGGCAGTGTTAATTACAGAGTGTAAGTAATAGCTGATATTTTCTGACAGTAAGCAGAGCCCTTCATGGTTAGGATGGGCGTCGTCCCAGAAGAGGTTGTTATGTGGTTCACCATTTCGCTCACTGAGTATCTCATTGCTGTTAATGAAGTTGGCCGTGTGCCAATTTGTGAGGGATCCCAACATTGCATTAACTACATCTACCAAGTTGTTGTCACTTTTGCTGTTTGGTCGTGGTAGCATGGATGGGACAAAAGTCTCGGTACTGGGTGTCATTCTTTGCATTAGTTCTATCAGTTCGCTGTAATCTCCGATCATCCCCTCTAATTTGCGCCTGCCGATATCATTAGTCCTGACATGGACAACTATAGCGTCAAACTGTTAGGTCTTTAGCAGTAGCTCCAGCTTGTCTTGAATTTCTGCTATTCTTGTTCCACTGAAGGATCATATGGCTATGTTCATGTCTTCAGGGGACATGTAGCACCCGCTAAGTGTTTTAAAGGTGAAACTGCCGATAAGCAACGTTCTGTCGGCTGTTGCATGGGGAACTGCTGTCTGGATGTGAGTTTGATAGACTGCCATCTGTTGGTTGGTTAATTGCATCCCTATATGTGTATGTTCCATTTTTTCTAGGTCTGGAACTGTTGGCCTTTGGTCTCTGGGTCATTGTGGCTTTCTGTTTCTGATTGACCCATGCGTTTTAATTTCACTGGTTGGTTGGTGCTGTGTGGTAATTATGTTGTGCTCTTTGTTTTGGATGGGTGGTGGGGTACCTTGAATGATCGCTTGTTCTGAAGTAATTCTGTGTTTGGTTAGGATCTCAGAATCTCAATTGATGGATGTGGAGCAAGGTCTGTAGGTTCTTCCATGATGGTATCACTGAGTATACAGCCGCTGGCGGTCCCTGCTGAGCGTCTGCTGTCCTCAGTCTCTTCGGATGCATGGCTTAAGGTGAGGGTATGCTGTGCAGCAAGTTCTGTAGCATCTTCCTTGGGTTCTGTGTCTGTAGAGTTATCTGATACATGTTGTCTTCAGTGTTGCTGTTGACTGGTGTATCTGTTGGGTCTGTTCTGTCAGCCTCCAGTATTGGGTTGCCGGTTGGTTCAGTCGTTCTGTCACTATCATGTGTGTGTATCTGGATTTGTGGTGGAATTGATGGATGATCTTCATACACAATATTGTGCTTATTCAAGTGCCATGCCTGAAATTCTGTTATGTGGTCAGAGATGACACACTCGGAGCACGTATATCTTCGATTTGATGATGTCAAGACAGCAAGCATATAAGGCAGTAGGAGTGACAGCTGTAATGCTTCCAGCCCTTATAGTCAAAGCATTGTATCATGTAGTGGTCATTGACTGCCTTACAACTGCATTTGGCTGTCCTGCTGATCTGTCAGTATTTTCATTTAAACTGATAAGTTCCAAATTTACAGTTGTGTTGGTAGTTGTACCATTGCCAGCTTTAATCATGCCTGTATCCACTGTAGCTACACTATCACTGCTTCCAGGTGAAGATGCCATGGGGACTTCAGTCTGTTCTTAGCTTTTGATGTCATTGCTCCACTCTGTGTGAACCTTTGCTGCATTTCTCGCCAGTGCTGTGAAATGTGTGTTGACTCATATCTTGTCGCATTCGTCACACAGCCACAGGTCAGAGACACTTTCCAGGCACACGACAATCGAAGCACCCCCATAATGATGTCCTATTTGACTGGTAATGAAAGTTTCACTCATTGAGTCTCTCGCGTGACTCAAGTTTTGACAGTACACTTTTTGGAATGTCACTCAACTATGTTCTGATCAATGGTCTTGGACGAGTTGTATTGGGTCAACAGTTAAGTTCGATTACTCGTGTTTTTTCCCAATGCATAGCTTCGTTGGGGTGTAACACAGTCCTGATAAAGGCTCTCCTCAAGGCTCTCCTCGACATGCATTGGACAGACCAACCACTGATATATAATTACACTGCACCATTGGAATCCGGAAACGATAGAGCACCGTATCATGATGATGAAGATCTCACCATAGATGCTTAGTCCTGTCGTCAGAGGGAACCTAAGTAATGAAATTCTTCCGACCAGGGTGAGGCGCTGTATGCCGTGTCTGTTTTTCTCACTGATTCGGTGCGTAACTTTGATTCCTATGCCAGCGGCATTTCTGACATCCAGAGCAACAGATGTGCCATAGGCAACATTTTGGCGGTGGATTTAATTTGTTCATAACCAGGGAAAACGGTACGTATTGACTGGTACGGAATGGTTAGGGTACGGAATGATTACATACCTGAAAGGATACCAAATGCTCAAATGCAAAATTCGCAAAAATGTACCCAATTCGCATTTCAGTATTACCCCTGATTCATAACGAAAGAGGATGGAAGACTTTTATTTTTTGACAGAATAAATTCATTTTTATCATCGGCAGTATGACACGCTGGTGGCGTGCCGATGCAAAAAACAAGTATGGAGTTGGTAAGTTAATATGTCATGTCTTATCACGAGTCGGTATAACCCATATGTATTTCATTAGCTACAGTAAATAATTACCAGTTTTCGTAATTTTCTTGATTCAACGTTTTCCAGAGGCCGTATTCGGTCACCAGCCAACATCCTACAATGCATTGCGTTTACCACTGCTTGACGTTAAACTGGAACCTGTGCCAGGGACAGTGGGTATGAGTGCACTTTAGGGGCCGCCGATAATGGCTTCCAAAATCCCGTAAAATACCACCATCTACGCGATTCCTCGAGATTTAAGCGGTTGCTAGGAATCCCATTATATGAATGTTGATTGGTTAATCCATAACACGTATTCCGCGCGACTGATTATGATGTCATCGGCGTTCTTTATTTAGAATTTGTTTGTAAACAAACAGCTGTCATATTTAAAGTGCGACATTCAGTGGGTGGATATATTTCACAGAAAAATCAAAATGCATGGAAAGTGTTTTATTTGTGGCTAAATTATTGCAGTTTCAGTGATAATTTGCAGATATACTGAAATAATACTAATTGACTATAGCATTATATGACTTGGCTGAGATTTCCTCTACCAGTCAAATTTGGGCCTGCCATTGTGGACGTAAAAGTCAGAAGTATACGCACTAAACTTTCGTTTGGAAGCAGTACTGGCAGATACACTAAACCAGTCATGAAATGCATAGAGTGTTCCCAACCAGTGGAATTCCTGTCCCAAAATGGCCTCGCAATGTCAGGAAATCAAGATAAAAGACAAGGGGTAATAAGCAGTGCTCCAGATAGGGCGCTTACAAGCATACATGTACGCAAACAGTAAAATATTCATGCCTCATGTAAATTGCTGCCATTATCAAATCTAGCCTACTTAACTACACGAAGGGGAATCAACACGCTAGTCACAGAGCATACTCGACTGCAATTTAATTCAAGTTTGTCTTTCAGACACTCTGAATCTCCATGAAGGCATATCTTATATTGCATTTTCTAATTAAGGCTAACATACGAGTGGGGATGGAAGATTTTTCAATCGTGAGTATTTCATTAAATATGGCAAAATATACAGAAATATTTCTAAAAACTAGTTTTTTTAACACTTATTTTAGTTGTAGAGGTAATTATGGCAATAACTTTTAATATGAAATTTACAACAATTTTGTTAGGCCAAAGCATTACTTTGCCCAATAACAAGTGCAAGTTCTCTTCACATGATTTAGTTTACCAACACATATTAAAAGATCTGGTCTCTTATTACAGTAAACAATATATTAGTGCTTCTAACCTGGGATTATATATGTAAAACACTGGCCAAGATTAAATGAACAGTATTTTAATTGCAATAACCTACCGTGTCAGCCCTTCTATACTGTAGTCCCATCTTAATCAAATAGGAAGCAAAAACTGGAATTCCCGCTTCTAAATAAAGAAATACTCATCGAAAATGTTGGGTGTTAACACTTCCTTCTATGTTATATATGTAAATCATGATACATGTATCAGACCTGGGGTCTAATACTTTCAAAAGTATTTAAATGCAAATGCTTCACATTGGTGCAAGTGCAAATACCTTCAACTTTGTTCAAACGCAAGTGTAAATGAAAATCAAATACTTTCAAATGCGTTTTATTACTATAATAGCCATATCAGATATAACTCTCAAAATTTCTCCTTCGATCAATACTCACCATTCTATTACTTCTGATACAAGCTATCCTGGATAGCTGGGCCCTAGGACTACAGACTTAGTAAGCTTTACCGGTTCCTGGAACTGGGTACTCGGCTCCCAACTGCCGAGTACCCGTTTGCCATGAAGCTCATTCTTGTTTGCATAGCAACAAGAGCTACATGCTTTTTTGCAGTTGGAAGTCTTAAAGCTTTCTAAGTCTCTGTGATTGCTTTGTGTTCGCTCTCTAAGGATTATTTGGATTACCATGGAAGGAGCCGATGATAACCAGGTCGTATATTTCCATGTTATTCCATAGACTTAGGTCTTCAAAATTGTGTCTGTGTCGCATGTTCCAATTTCTGACCCCAAATCTGGGACGTGTGTTAACAACGAAATATGCCAGATTGATCGCCTTCCTTTAACCCCAACAGGCGATCGGCAGATATGAAATATGGTGTTGGCTATACAGTGTTTAACATGAAATTCGGCTGACGTCATTCTCCGTATGGTCCGAGCGGGTGACATCACACCGGAGTTGTCTCGGATTTTTATGTGAAGAAAATATTTCATTAATTCGCGCATCTGATTCTGGGTGCTGCGTACTGTAATTGGTAGTAGAAAAACTTTGGAATTTTCGAGTTTTGTGTTATCACGATCTGTTTGCAATGATCGGTGGTTTCAAAATTCTTGATTTAGATGTGTGATCTGCGGTTTTACCGTGTGCTACAGCAGTTTGTTTACATTTTGTTGTTTCATCACATATCGTTTGGCCTTCGTTAGGAGTATAATTTATATTGATTGGTAAATATACCCTGAATGCTATGCGATATGGTTCCTGGTTCCGTTTATACATCCTTGAGGATCAGTTTATGGGTGTATCTTGCCCGCTTCGTTCTTGTCATCATAATCAATGCAATCTTTGCTGTAATGTTGTGGGGTGGGGTGCGGGATGGTTAATATTTAATTTATGATCAAAATATTTGAAAATTATTTGTCTGCCTTCCATTCCTGTTTTGTTCCGCTTGCTTATTGTAGGTTTGTGCTTATTTATAGGCCAAGCCAGCCCCGCCATCATGTGACGAGTGCCATAAGTTTGTGACGGTTTTGTTTAAGGACCATGTCTGCTTGAGATGTACAAATTGTAATCTTGATAATAGGTGTAACATTTGTGCAGTGTGGTCATCTGATATGATGGTCAAGTTCCTTGCCCAGAAGGACATGGCAGGGTCTGACACGGGGTCAGGCGGTCTGAAAGTAAATCATGGAGCGTCCGTTTCGGCCCCTGGGGGCGCTCCATATCTGCACATCGTTGTTCATCCAAATTTCTTGTTTGTAGACCGACCAGTCCCGCGGCTTGAACAGGTAGTTGCATAGTGAGGAAAAATAAATAAATTTCCCACGTACAGTACGAGTCAAAAGTTTGAGTACACCAGATTAAAACAATATGTTTTTATATTCGAGAATGTTTTATTCAATATATGATTATCTAAACACTTGAAAACAGAGCTCCAGATAATGGGCAGCTCCTATACAATAGGGTTGATGCCTACTGACTCCATGGTGTGGAGTTGGTGGATCCAATACGCGTCCTTTCTTCTCCTTATGGGAGTGTTGGTTTCCACATCTGGGTCTCCTCTAAGGACCTGTATTATGCGGAAGGAGATGTGTTCCTTGCCATGATTTGGTAGATTGAAATGACGTGTTACAGGTGAGTCTCTGTTGTGTGAGATGTCTCTGTAGTGTTCCTGTATCCTGATTTTGAATGTTCTCTTTGTTTAACCTACATATTGCTTGGAGCAGTGGGGGCAGGTGAGGAGCTATATCACATTGCATGTTTTACAGTTACAAATTATCTTGGCTGTATATACATTGTTTGTGTATGTGCTATGGAATGACCTGGTTTTGGTCATTTTGTGACATATCCCACAGTTGCGTGTGGTGCATGCCAGTAGTGGATTAAGGTGGATACCGATGGATGGGGGTAGGAGAGAAGGAAGTTTAGCTGGATTCCGATTGTGGGGTTTTTGCTGTCTGAAGGGGTGGGGGGTGGCGAAAATACTTCTGCCCTTTGGGCTGCTAGTAAGGACTGGCCAGTATTGCGAGATGATTTTTTTATGTGGACTGACGTGGGGTTGTAGTCTGTGATGAGAACGCATTGGTCAGGGTGAGATGTCTTGTTCTTAGAGGGTGTGAGGAGAGGGTTTCTATCTTTGTTGTCTGCAGTGTTTTGTGCTTGTGTGAGGACATGCAATTGCAATACCCACAGAAAAGGGTTCTTGACTCTTAAGCATTATAAAAGGCATGTCAAGGACTTCCACCAGGCCCCATACTCACAAATTCAATGGTCCTGTCTGAGTTGTAATACTACAATCGAAAGAAAGGATGGGGCCACCTCTCACCTAACCAGGCTACATGGTACCACCATCATGATGGCACATGCCATCCTGAATAAAGGTATTAAGGATGGCCAATGGATCTCCTTTTCAACGGACTTGCCGTTCATTACCAACAAAAAAGTTTATCTGGCCAATCTGTCAACCAGGCCACTACGAGTACAAACAAGGCTAGCACATCTGGATTGACCAGCAGTCAACAGATATTACAACGGGAATATAACACAGAGCCCAAAGCTATAAATAGAAATGAACTGTTACTCAATGATGGCTTTCAGATCAAGAACACCCTTGCTAAAACCAAGGAGTTCATTCCAATGGGCGGCCATCAGGGTTCGCACGGGTCATGGAAATCCTGGAAAGTCATGGAATTTGAAAATCTAAATTCCAGGCCTGGAAAAGTCATGGAAATTTGTCAATTTGATAAAAGTCATGGAAAAGTCATGGAAAATGATAATCTCCCTAAATAAAAATAAAATCTGATGGCATACAAATGTGAAATGGGGAAATAAAGCTCGGAAATACACATTTCCATATCTTTATCGCGGCGATCACATGATTTCATTCATTATCAAAGTCATATGTCCAACCAAAATAAGATGACCTAAAACAACATAAGAAATAAAATGAGGTTAAATCCCTTCTTGTTGGTAGGCCATATTAAACTCTTTTGTGATTGGAGACATTCCACTGAAACTATATCTGGACTGGAAGGAGGCCTCCCAAATAAAAACGAGTTTTGTAACGCCGCGAATGCGAATATCCCAAATTAATAATAAATATGTACAGAAGAGAATGTTTTCAAAACAATTTGAGCAATAAATTCACTATTTCCTACTCAGCGTATGCATTCGGCAGTATATTTAGTGGCACGATTTTTGTTCATTTGGGTGATTTCGTCCCAGCCGAATTGGTTACATTATGATAATTAGATGGCGATGATATCTCAGTCTCGCTAGTGTATGGAGATTCCCCTGTATATTGAACGTATTTCTTGCTCAAAGATGGTTTTATGCGTTCTATTACGGTTAAAGTATGAAATAAACTTGGTAATATTAAAAGAATAACAAGATATTTAGCCGATAAAGGATTATTATTATTTTGAATCTAGCGGTAAAGTTACCAATTTTTTCGTTCGTCTGAAAAATATGTTTTGCAATATTTCTAAACTCTGATTGCGTGTTATATACATGTATAAGGCTTTTTTGGCTCATATTTTGTCAAATTTTCCCATGCGTGTTATCTATTAATGCGCAACATATTTGCGAAAGTAACAATTTTAGGGATTGGATTTAAATTTGTTCTTGAACACCTTGTCCAAATAGAAGCCTCGGCTCTAAGCCTTAAATTTGTTCAAAATTTTTTTTAATTAAAAAAAAATGTCAATTTGCAGACCAAGTGAAGACTATTTTATTAAAAATGTTCAACAATAGTCTTCTCTTGGTCTGCAAATGGACATCTCTCAAGACCACGCGTGACAGAAGCCGGCTTTGGCTGATATGAGTGTTAAATGGTTAATAGACAATTTTTGGGGTCAAAATCTTTACTAGAAATGGCCATATTGCTTCTTACCATTTTGACCGATTTCAACCATGTTAGGCTCTAGAACTTCCATTCAGAATTTTTATTCATCAATTTTTTATGTGAAAACCTCAGATTTTATTAAAAATGTACCGGATATTCTCACATGTTAACCCTTTGCCCTAGATAAAGTGAATTCCATATGATTCACTATATGCTGTTGAACATTTTGAAACAAATTTGACTGTCTGACCTAGCTATTGATTCTTGGAGGTCATGGAATTTCTTAATTTTAGTCATGGAAAGTCATGGAATTTCAAATACTGAAAGGTGTACAAACCCTGGGCCATAACAAATGCCATCTCAACATCTGCACAGAAGCATCAGTGGTAACAAAACCGGAGCAGTTTAAACAAAACAGCATGAACATTGACTCTATAATTGTGGAAGAAATGCTTAATTCGTTATCAAACAGGGGAACATCTACAACCACAGCATCTCAGAGTGATTCTCCAAGTGCCAGTCAGGAACAGCCTCGGCAGCATCCTGGGTTCCATATCAACAAGCCCGCTGGGCATGGAGGTAAGTGGGATACTGTCCCCCCTTCTAAATTTGCCCTGCCAAAAGGGCCTCTTTTCCACACCCTGTTCAACGCCCCCTCCCGACACCATTGCCCACACCAATGGACAATTGACGGGAAAGGGGGTGCAGCACAGTGGGCTCCTCGACATGCCAAACCTTTTGGATCCTCCGACAGTATTCCACTCAATCCCTCCTTCAAACTGTGTCAGGATCCCGGCAATAGCAAGCAAACGACCCTGCTTGACACCCATAGCTACAGTGGAGGGCCAATGTGACAAGCACTCACACACACACACGCACGCACGCTCGCACACGCACACACACACTGCGGATCAGCGACCATAAGACCATTGCCGAGCTGGCCACCTTGGCTAAATCTATGCAAGATGCGTCTACCAGAATCCTAGAAATCTGCCACAACAGCAGTAATGCCTTTTAGAACTGTGATTTCCACCAGGACAAACTTTTTGATAAAAACTAATCTTTCTTAATCATCCACCTCATTCTAATCACAAGAACCATCAGCATCAAATAAACTCAAATACATAGCTCACATAACTTCTCTCTGTTGTACACCCTGTACAAAACAACAACACCATCATAATAACCGCTGATGAGCTTCCTCAATGGAGCGAAACGCCACAAAGTCAGATCTCAGAATGGGTTAGAAACCTCCCAACCCATGCTTCCCCTGGTTATTTATAACACGCCTGTCCCCTCACACCAACCATCCCCAATCTGTCACCATTCTCACCACTACCGCATGTACACGCACACATGTGCGCATCACAGCATCACCATATGCTGGGTAACAAAACCCCTTGAAAAAACCCACTCCAATGGACCCCAATCCCTATGCATGCGCACAAGCATGCACTCTGAATGGAACCCGAATCAGAATGTACCCCAACCAACTAGGGTCCCCTTCCAGCTAGGGTTCACCCCACTGCGCATGGCACCCCAATCTGGAAGAACAAACCAGGTCCCAAGTCCTATAAATAGCGAGCACTGACCAGTGCTAAGCATCCGACTTTAGTCCTCAAATCGAGGACAAGCGTCAGGTATTCATCAAAGATAGTGGCTTTCCACGTTATGTCTATTCTAGAGCTCCAGATAAGCAGTGTATTTGCGTAAATACGCAAAAATATATTTTTTAAATCCAATTTAAATCACACCTCCAACGTATTAAAAACGCAATCCAATTGCCAAAAATGCAATACAATTACCAAATACGTAAAATTAAGGCAAGCATATACATGATTCCTATCAATGCTCAAACTGGTATCCGGTATGTGGATTGGATCAAACCTGCAGTACTTGCTATAATCACTATAATTATTATAAAGAAGAATCTCAACTTGTAAGAATATGCTTTCGCATTTGAAAACAACCAATTTGCAGAGAATGACAAATCCATAGATCTACAAACCTTAGATAGCATGCAACAGGGCCACAGTATAACTATCAGCATTGAAAAAAATTTCTAACAGAAGTTTGTTGCAGCCTAAGGCTTATGTTAAATAGTTTCTTTCAGAAATTTTTATGAGAAAATTGAAATTTTCGTGAATAAAATTTAGTGTTACAGGGTGGTGGTGGGTGGGTTGTGGCAGGATGTGCAGGGTTGCTCACCTATGTAAGACACAATGTAAGATATTTTTGGGGGTGGTGTTGTTGTTAGGGGATCATACTGGCCGATATACATTTGACCCATAAGATTCAGAAAATTACCCTTATCTTTCACTAGTGAAGGGCCATTGGCCCTAGAGCTACGCGATACCGGTTCAATATGTTGACGGTTTGCAAATCGCTGTAATCATGCTCAAACCGAGTTTTCGGTTTAGCCAATACTGATTAATCTTTTTTCTTAATTACAAATATTGCTGCTAAGTCGGCCTCTGTAGTGGTCTTGAGGACTGTCAATTTGCATACCTAAAGAAGCCTATTTTTTGAAAATTTGTGACTTGAATTACTGGCTCGATAATGCAACCAAACACTCTAAGGGTACATTTTCAAAAATAATCTTCCTTTGTCTACAAATTCCATCAATTTTTTTAATTATATTGACCAAACGCGACCACTGAATGGTTAAAACGTAGACCCATCTGAAGATATTACGTCAACATTTCCGCTGTTTTCTATTCCAACTAAATTGCGTATGATGAATGGCACTCTGTAAACTTTCCAATATTTTGAAACCATTGTGACTACAAGATGCTGCTGTTGTTTGTAGCACCAAGTTCCAGTCAAATTAGTTTCGAAATGTTTAACATACACGATAATATTTATAAAATTGTAAACGAGTGACTTTCTATTGGTCTTTTGTATTCAGCTTTAACACAATCTAATTGGGTATAAAATGATGTTTCTCCTTAAATCTTGTACGCATGATCGGCGCTTGTTTGGAGAGCAATGGATGAGTCTTGTGTAGCGTGAATAGGTATCACAATTCCATTACAATCACATGATTACCTATATCTACGCTTCTGCTAATCTAAACAGCTAGTTCACATCGCGAATTCTGAGGGATTTTTAAATTGTCGCAATTGGGATACAATATAAACATGTTTATTGGCGCTGTATTTTTGAGCGAGGGAGTTATCACAACAAAACTAAGTAACCCACCTCATGTTTAGATAAGATCACAAGTTAACGACCACCTTGACCAGCTGTGTCAGTTTGCGCTATATCAAGGTAATAGTCTTAATTCAATAGACGTATGTTCTAATCATACCCATCCCTTGTAACGTGACAAAATCTTCATTACTGGGATGTGTAAACGATATGATTCGATGACGATGACCTCTTGTCATCAGAATGTTAAAATGAGAATAATTGATAGAACGATTTTGCTGTTCCGTGTCAGCAACAATTTTCGCCAAAAAACAATACCATACTATTTAACTAAAAGGTTACGGTATATATCCTGTTGTTCGGAGCGTGATGATTAAACAAATGATAAATCTCGCGCATTAGAATTAATCGATTGTAAATGGAACTCAATTTATTGTTGGTTAGAAGCTAGATTTTAACAATTACAGGCGTAGTCAAAAGTTATTGCTTTTATTGGCGTCTATCGCGTCTCTGATTCCAGGTCCCATTCACGCTGGTTTGTAGGTCAGCCTATTATTGATAACTTCCACAGTTTTATACTGGAACCCATTTATACTCCTGGGTGGAGAGAGGCAGTGAGGAGTGAAGGAGATTGCCTATGTTTCCACCGACTGCTCGTCTGCCACTTCATCGCCTGACAATCGGGCGGGATTTGTCGATCACGCTAACACCACGGCTTGCATTTTTGGTTAAAGGTTCCGGATAACATACGTATAGTTGATACATGCTTGTCTAAAAAATATTACATGCAATAATTGTACACACTCATCCCTGGCCCCACCCCACCCCATAAAACCGACATTATGCCATACCGCGCAGCCTTAATTGGCCCCATTGCTGTAAATTAATTTCTTGGCGGGAACCTGCTGTAGCAACTGCCTATGACCTAAATTCTTTTAATGGATTATAGTCAGCAAACCATAAAAGTCAGGGGAAATGGAAGTGAGAAAATTAGTTTATCAGTTGTCATTAATTAATTAACAGAGGCACTGTGCTAGGAACATCTTTTAATGCGGTAAAGAAACAAAACATAGATTGCCAGTTGTTACAGACTGGCACAGTTGCCTAATTCTTAATTCAATTCATCAGTCAACTTAAGAAATGTGGGTTCCATGTAAACATGATAGTGATCATACATGTAAAACAGCATGAATGATTTGAATCACTTGACCCACTCTACATTTATATCAGAGATAGTATGAATGTATTATAATATCAAATGATTTGATATTGTCATACTGTCTCAGGCTGTCTCTGATGTAAATGTAGAGTGGGTCAAGTGATTCTGTTAGACTCTGATACCTTAATCAGACTCAGAGGTGTCAAAACTCACAATTGAAACGTATATAAAACATTGTTTTCACCTGGTCACTCATTACTGGGCCATAGGGCCTACTGGCTTTGAATATACACAATATTTAGGCGGCCCCATTAATAATTTCACTTCCACGATGATATTTTGAGGCGTACATTAAATATAGTGGTAGGCATGTGTATGGAAATTGCGTTCAGTTTCCGTGGTATGTTCTAAATATATATGAGTTTTAACCATTTTAGAAAATGGATTTTAATTTCTCTATGCGTCCTTTCTATGAGTATAAGGATTTTTGGGGAGGGTATGGGCCAAAATTTAGCCTGCGTCCACTACAAACTAGCGTGTTTTCCTTGAATAAAAACGGTATATATGTCAAAGTTAGGGGGTGAACTTCTATTAGAGCATGGGCTTCAAATGTATGAAATGCAATATATATCAGTAAGCTGTTGAATATTTGGCAGCAACAGCGCCCAGTCAAATTAGTTTCAACATATTAAAAATAATATTTATTAAATAATAAATCCATCGAAGACATACAATTCGTACACTTGAGGGACTTCAATGTTCATGACGGAGCTAGGCATGCCATTCATTATGCATTTTGTGTTGTTTAATTCCAGCGCTGTACAACTTCCAGAATAAGGACTCGCATTGTTTGTCGCTGAATATTGGTGATGCTGTGCATATTGTGGAGGAGACAGACGGTGAGTAACCCTTTAACGCTCGAATTTGTTACGCAAAATTTCAATTTTCTCATACAAAATGTCCATTTGCAAACCAAGAGAAGACTGTTTTGAAAATTTATCACTGGAGTGACTGGCTCGGTTATCGAGCCAGTCATCGCAGTGGTAAATTTTCAAAAATAGTCTTCTCTTGGTTCGCAAATGGACATTTCTCAAGACCACTTCAGAAGCTGTTTTTTGGCTGATTTGAATGCTGTAACATTAAGCTTACCATGGCATGGGTAGTCAGCTTTCATAGGCATGATTGTTCATAAAATATAATCATATTTTATTTTATGTTACAAGAAAATGGGGAAATTTAACAAAGTTTTATCAACACAGATAAATATCGACTTTTTATCCCTCAGTATTGCTAACAATTTTGGATTTAAAAAAATACAACAGCAATCCAACCATACTATTAGCCAAGCACTGTCCTTAATATTGCAAACAAGGATTCATACATGCATATGTATGTGCTTTCCGGATGATAATTCTGTTGCAGTTAATCGGATCGCTTTGAAACTTCATATGGTCGTTGCACTAGGTCTGGGGAAGAATACCTATCAAAAGTGACGATGATCTGAATTCCAAGACAGCCACCAGCTACCGACGGCCATCTTTCAAATTAGTTTCCGAATGATAACTCTGTTACCGTTTATCAGGTTACTTTGAAACTATATGGTCGTTGAACTAGGTCTGGGGAAGAAACCTATCGAAATTATCAATGATCTTAAATCCAAGATGCCCGTCCGGCACTGGCAGCAATAATTAAAATTGATTTCCATATGATAACTCCATGACCATTTTGCAGATCGCTTTGAAACTTCATAGGATGACTGGTCTAGATCTGTGGAAGAAATCATTATTTTCTGGTAGCTCTCATTCATTGGTTTGTCATCATGGCGGGGTATTATGCACTGTTTGCCAAGCTCTTGTTAAAAATCATCTTCTTGATCTGAAAAGGGACATTTCATGTGACAAAATTTAAATTTGAACAAACCATCAATTTATATTGGTGATTTACAATTTTCAGCATATAACGCATTTGATCTTGAGTTCGGTTGAAATTTCAGACATTTCTTAGTGACACTCTCTTTCAGCTTGATTAAATAATAATCTATGCATACCATTAAAATGTAAGCAAATTATTCTTCTTTCAAGTATCCTATTAACACTTTAGTACTCATATCAGCCAAAAATTACTTCTGCACTGGTCGTGAGAAATATCCATTTACTAATCTGGGCAGATTTCATTTGGGCATGACTTGTGAAGTCATCGATAAGGGGTAATCTATGCACACACGCATGCATGCATGCACACACACACACACACACACACACACACGTACTATTCTTTTTGGCATGTATATGAACGTATGTGTTAATTAATGTCATTTTAATTACAGAATGGTACTTGGGCTATGTTGCTCGTAACAAGAGCAACAAGGGGATATTTCCCAAAGCTTATATTCAACTCAAAGAAGCTAATATTTTTATGGACGGGTACGTAGTCATAGTAATGTAAGCATACATATGTCCCCATTCACTCGTAGTAATGTAAGCATACATATGTTCCCATTCACTCATAGTAATGTAAGCATTCATATGTCCCCATTCACTCATAGTAATGTAAGCATATATATGTCCCCATTTATTCATAGTAATGTAAGCATATTTATATATATATATGTCCCCATTCACTCATTCAAATAAGCTAATATTATTATCGATGGGTACGTAGTTATAGTGATGTAAGCATACATATGTCCCCATTCACTCATGGTAATGCAAGCATTCATAGGTCCCCATTCACTCATAGTAATGTAAGCATATATATGTCCCCATTCACTCATAGTAATGTAAGCATACATATGTCCCCATTCACTCATATTAATGTAAGCATACATATGTCCCCATTTACTCATAGTAATGTAAGCATATATATGTCCCCATTCACTCATTCAAAGAAGCTAATGTTATTATGGACGGGTATGTAGTCATGGTAATGTAAGCATACATATGTCCCCATTCACCCATAGTAATGTAAGTAAGCATACATATGTCCCCATTCACTCATAGTAATGTAAGCATACATATGTCCCCATTTACTCATAGTAATGTAAGCATACGTATGTCCACATTCACTCATATTAATGTAAGCATACAAATGTCCACATTCACTCATAGTAATGTAAGCATATATATAAATGTATGTCCCTATTCACTCATAGTAATGTAAGCATACATATGTCCCTATTTACTCATAGTAATGTAGGCATACATATGTCCACATTTACTCATAGTAATGTAAGCATACACATGTCCCCATTCACTCATAGTAATGTAAGCATACATATGTCCCCATTTACTCATAGTGATGTAAGCATGCATATGTCCCCATTCACTCATAGTAATGTAAGCATACACATGTCCCCATTCACTCATAGTAATGTAAGCATACATATGTCCCCATTCACTCATAGTAATGTAAGCATATATATGTCCCCGTTCACTCATAATAATTTGAGCATACATATGTTCCCATTCTCTCATAGTAATGTAAGCATATATCATCTAGTAATTTATGGATTCATCTTGGAGTAACACGTAACTGTGTGGTTGTATGAACAGTAGGTCAGCACGACCTTGTCCATGATGTAGTTACCAGAGTTTTTCATGGATGAGGTCATGGTAGTAACCAAACCTGGTGTGCCCTGTATGTGGGGCTTAGAATACACCTTCCGTATCCTCTGCGTGTCGTAAGAGGCGACTAAAGGAGGTAAAGGTGAGGTAACCCTGACAGAAACCTCGAGTGCTGAAGATGGAGGTTCCAGGCCGCACGGCGCACTTTAATAAACCATGGATCCACGCACGTAACGCTTATGATCATGTCGATAGTCACTTACAGGACTGGCGGTATGATCAGCGAACGAAAAGAAGAAGAAGAAGACCAAACCTGGTGACCGTGTCGACATTAGTCTTTGCTTAAAGTTGTGTTGCATGTCAAAAGTAGGTCTCAATGTCAGAGCAATAATAATAATAATTATAATAAAATAATTTTATTTTGATACCGTGTATGGATTATCTTTTAGTTTTATGTCATGCATTATTTCTGTTTTGTTTTTTCCGACTTAATTTGTTGCACAGGTCGCTGGAATGTATTACGCCTAAGGAACCGCTTATTGCGCAGGAGATCTCCTCTGTTGTGCGAGAGTGGGGATCAATACAAATGCACGTGTATCTGGTATGTATACACCTCGTACATATAGATCTAATACAGCTAGCAGCTCTAGTACAATGGAGGAATACAGTTTTCACTATACCCCGCCCATTTTTAGCTAAGCTTCACCCACGCTTTGCCCGTTTGGGATCGATCGATCCGTGCACTCCCTGAATCTCAATTTCCAGAAAAATATACGGGTAAGCTGTTGAATATTTTGAAACTAATCTGATCAGTAAATTAATTTCAAATTATTCAACAGCATGTTTATTAAATAGTAATGAGATACAATTTGTGGAACAAGCTTAGTCCATCATCAATTAAGCGTTAGCTACATCATTCATGACATTTATGACATCATCCTACATATCACGTGATTGATGGATAAATTGGAATCCTCCATTAGTTTGCAAAGGTTTATCATGTGCAAATATACACATAACGTCTGGCCTGGAACACACATAACATATAACTTGGGTCACACAACATCTAACTTGGGACACACATAACATCTAACTTGGGACACACATAACATCTAACCTGGGACACACACAACATCTAACTTGGGACACACATAACATCTAACTTGGGACATACATAACATCTAATCTGGGACACACATAACATCTAACTTGGGACACACAACATATAACTTGGGACCCACACAACATCTAACTTGGGACACACATAGCATCTAACTTGAGACACACATAGCATCTAACTTGGGACACACACAACATCTAACTTGGGACACACATAACATCTAACTTGGGACACACATAACATCTAACTTGGGACACACATAACATCTAACTTGGGACACACATAACATCTAACTTGGGACACACATAATATCTAACCTGGGACACATAACATCTAACCTGGGACACATAACATCTAACTTGGGACACATAACATCTAACTTGGGACACATAACATCTAACTTGGGATCCACACAACATCTATCTTGGAACCCATATAACATCTAACTGGGGACCCACGTAATATCTAACTTGGGACACACATAACATCTAACTTGGGACACATAACATCTAACTTGGGACACACATAACATCTAACTTGGGACACATAATATCTAACCTGGGACACATAACATCTAACTTGGGACACATAACATCTAACTTGGGACACATAACATCTAACTTGGGACACATAACATCTAACTTGGGATCCACACAACATCTATCTTGGAACCCATATAACATCTAACTGGGGACCCACATAATTTCATATTTGTGAGTCCAGGATAGTTTCTAATTTTAGCCTGGATGAGAGAAACTGCATGGGAAGGCCAGATTTCAATTTGAGACCCCAATGACTTCTGCTTTTGACCCTAAGATTTCATGGTGTGGGACCTCCAAAATTGAAAATGCCATGGGAAGCACAGTTTCTGAGCCCATTCTGTGATGATATCTTATCACATATTCTTTTACTATTGTACAATTTTAGTATTGTAAATGTGTCTAGGTGTGTCTTCTTGGGTATTAGCTCACATGGCCAGAATGGCCACGGGAGTTTATGCCATGGCGACCGTCCGGCATCCATCCGTCCGTCAAATTTTTTCTTTAAACGACTTCTCAAGAACCACTGGACAGATTTCAATTATATGTGGCAGGAAGTATCGTTAGAGCATAGGGATCCAAGTTTGTTCAAACGAAGATGATCGGGCAATTTGGCCGCTGGCCATCTTGGATTTCAGCCGATTTTAGGAAATGTCTTTAAAAATCTTATTCTTCGAAACCGCTTGGTGGATTGAAGCAAACCCCATGAAATATGATCTAGGCCAAGAGCTGAACCAAGTTTGTTCAAGGGAACTTGATTGGTCAAATGGTTCGGCGGCCATTTTGTCTGACCTAGTTTTAGCGAAAACGACTTCTTCAGAACCGCTGAAGGGATCAGGCCGAAATGTGGCAGATATGATTAGGAGCTAAGGGCCATTAAAGTTTGTTCAAGGGAAGTAAAAAAACATGGCCGCAGTTGGCTAATCAAAATACAGCATATTTGGTGGCCATATTGGATTTTTTTATTTGATGGATTTTGAGGCTGAAATTGGTTTTTGGGTATTCTGATCACAAATTTGCAATTTTCAAAACTGTCAGATAAACGGTTTGACGGCCATCTTGGATCATTTTCCCGCCAAAAGCTCCCATACTAAAGCAATGGGAAATTTAAAATGCCTTCTCGAGAACTACTGGTCCGATTTCAATTATATTTGGCAGGAAGCATCCTTAGGGTGTAGAAATTCAAGTTTGTTCAAACGAAGCCGATCGGCCAATTTGACTGGCAGCCATCTTGGATTTTGGCCAATTTTTAGAAATGTCTTTAAATTCTTTGCCGAAACTGAGCGATTGATTTAAAAGTCATAAAATATCATTTATGGCACGAGCTGAACCAAGTTTGTTCAAGGGAACTTGATTTGCCAAATGGTTGGGCGGCCATCTTGGATGGCCTGGTTTTCATGAAAGCAACTTTGTCTCCAGACTTCAGAGCCACTGAACGGATTGGGCCGAAATTTTGGCGATATGATATTGATGACTAAGGGCCATTAAAGTTTGTTTATTATGGGGCCTAGTTATGGTAAGGTAATCACCTGACATATATTGTTAGCTCACCTGGCCAGACTGTCCAAGTGAGCTTGTGCCATGGTGTCCGTACATCATCCGTCTGTCCATCAACCTTTGCTTTAAAACGCTACTCATTAACCACTTATCAGGTTTCAACCTAATTAGGCAGGAAAGACCCTATGGAGGTAGGCTCAGAACTTTTATACCGAATTTTGATTGTTCAATTATTTGGGTGAAAATCTTAGATTTTTTGTAAAATTTACCCGAAATTGTCAAAACGCTACGAGTTCCTCATGCACTGCTTGGCAGATTTCAACTTAATTTAGACGGAAGGACCCTATCAGGCTAGGCTTCAGAACTTGTATACAGAATTTTGATCAACGGTCAATCTTTTCAGCGACCAGCTTGTGTTTTCCATATAAAAAATGGTGGGAAATCATTTACTCATTGACTGCTTGAGCTGAAAAGACCCTAGGGTTGTAGGTTCCAGAACTTGTATTCAGAATTTTGATTGGTCCATTTTTCTGCCAGCCATCTTGGATTTTCTGGAAATGTTGCAAATTCATTTAAAAGGCTACTCATTAACCGCTTGGCCGATTTCAACAAAACTCAGCTGGAAGGACCCTAGGAGGGTAGGCTGCGTATTTTCTATACAGAACTTCGATTGGTAATTTTTTTTTGGTGGCCATATTGGATTTCCCAGAAATCCTTTAAAACACTACTCTTCCTTAATCAATGGCCCGATTTCAATGAAACGCAAGTGGAATGATCTTATGGTGATAGCTTTCAAGAGTTCTAATGAGAATGTTGATTGCTAATTTTTTCACCAGCCATCTTGTATTTTCCCAAAAAAATTTCGGAAACCCTTTAAAACACTACTCCTGAACCAATGGCCAGATTTCAATGAAATCTGGATGGAAGAAGGTAATATGCTTCCAAACTTGTATACAGGAATAAAGATTGGTTAATTTTTTCGATGGCTATCTTGGATTTTTCAAAGAATTTTCAGAAGCCTTTAAATCAATGCTGCTACTACTACTACTACTACTACTACTACTACTACTACTACTACTACTACTACTACTACTACTACTACTACTACTACTACTACTACTACTACTTAATCAACAGGTCGATTATCCAAACATGGGTGGAACGATCCTATGATGATAAGCTTCTAGAAATCAAATGAGAATTTTGTTTTATGGCCATGTTGGATTTTCCTTAAATTATCCATCATGTCTATTTAAATGCAAATAGTTCAAATGCTAATGGTCCAGATGAGCGCCACAGGCCCTTGGGCTTCTTGTTTATTATGTGGTCGAGTTATTGTAAGATAATCAATGGACATAAGTTGTTTATTATGGGGTCGAGATATTCTAAGATAATTTCCTTATTAGGGGCCCAAGTTATTGTACGATAATTGCCTTACTAGGGGGCCAAGTTATTGTAAGATAATTACCTTATTGGCGGCCAAGTTATTGTAAGATAATTTCCTTATTAGGGGGCCAAGTTATTGTAAGATAATTGTCTTATTAGGGGGCCAAGTTATTATAAGATAATCGCTGGACATATGTTTATTAGGGGGGGCCAAGTTATTGTAAAATAATTACCTTATTAGAGGGCCAAGCTATTGTAAGATAATTGTCTTATTAGGGGCCAAGTTATTGTAAGATAATTAATGGACATATATTGTTTATTAAGAGGCCAAGTTATTGTAAGATAATCAATGGACATATATTGTTTATTAAGAGGCCAAGTTATTGTAAGATAATTGCCTTATTAGGGGGCTAAGTAATTGTAAGATAAATACCTTATTAGGGGCCAAGTTATTGTAATATAATTGCCTTATTAGGGGCCAAGTTATTGTAAGATAATTGTCTTATTAGGGGCCAAGTTATTGTAAGATAATTGCCTTATTAGGGGGGGCCAAGTTATTGTAAGATAATCGCTGGACATATGTTGTTTATTAGGGGACCAAGTTTTTGTAAAATAATTGCCTTATTAGGGGGCCGAGTTATTGTAAGATAATTACCTTATTAGGGGACCAAATTTTTGTAAGATAATTGCCGTATTAGGGTGCCAAGTTATTGTAAGATAATCATATGACACATATTGTTTATTAGTAAGGCTTTTACAAACTTTGATTCGCTGTTCTAGATGCATTTGTATATCTGCAGGCCACAATGTCTGACTACTAGTTGCTGTAGTATATCAGTGTTCCGTCCTCAAGATGAGGTGATTCCAATATATGACATCTCTTCTCAACGACATGATATCTGTGGGCTAGATAATGTCTGTGACTACTAGCTGCTGTAGTATATCAGTGTTCCATCCTCAAGATGATGTGATTCCATATTATGACATCTCTTCTCAACGATGTCACTTCAAAGGATTAACTGAATCCTTTTCTCCTGTGAGATTCACCCACGAAGATCGAGATATCTGTGCAAATTTTATTTCACTAATCTGTCAAAACCCAACGTGACAGTTTTCTGGTTAATATGAAACTATAGATCCTCCTTGGAATCATTCAAAATGCAACTAAATACATGAAATGTTGAATGTATATTTTGTTTACTAGTGTGGCCGCTGGAAGGATTTTGAGTCTATACGGGACATGATGGATGAACTGATAGACAGCAGGAGATTAGTGCTCTCCAGGAAGCTGCCCAATGTATGTTGTAATGTTAATACAATGCTAGTAAAGTGAATACAAACAAGCCATTACCATGAGCATTGCGACTTCTTATTAACCCTTTAACACTCATATCAGCCAAAAACGGCTTCTTCAGCGGTCTTGAGAAATGTCCATTTGCAGATCAAGAGAAGACTATTTTTGAATATTTATCGCTTGAATGACTGGCTCGATAACCGAGCCAGTCATTCCAGTGGTAAATTAAAAAAAATACGTCTTCTCTTGGTCTGCAAATGGACATTTTTTATGAGAAAATCAAAATTTTCTTGAATAAATTCGACGGTTAAAGTGTTAACCCTTTTAATGGTAAAATCTGGTAAAGAAAATTACAATATTTGCAAATTGAATGTCGATTTGCAGACAAATAGAATACTAGTTTTGGAAATATACCACTGCAATGACTGGGCCGATAACAGCCAGTAATTCTAGTGATAAATTTTCAAAAACAATCTTGGTCTACAAATGGACCTTTTCTATGAGAAAATTGAAATTTTCTTTGGATACATTTGATTATTAAAAGGTTAATACAATACTAGTCAAGGAAATACAGTGAAGGCATAATGATTCAAACTGTTTATTAACCCTTTCCTGATAAAGCCGGCCAAAACCGGACTAAAATGGTCTTGAGGAATCTCCATTTTCATGCCGAGAGAAGACTATTTTTTGAAAACTTAACACTGAAATGACTGGCTCAAATATTCGAGCCAGTCATTCTAGTGGTAAATTTACCTCCATCCATGCAGAATCATTTCAGTTATATCAACTCAAAATATTGAACAGCATATTTCTGTTATCAATCTATAGTACTTGTATTCAATGTGTTTTGTTCTATGACACGTTCCTCTGAATGTGTTTGTTACAGGGTGAACTACGAGACATGCAGCAGAAAGCGACGGCTAAGATTGACATGGGAAATGTGTATGTATATTGCGTATATGTAAAATAATTACTCGTATGATTCAGTTCCGCCAGTGTTTATTTAGCTGTCTTAATGATTAAGATTGATCAAGAATGTAACGGTACCCCGCAGCTGATAGCTGATGTCCACTGCCAGGTCAAGGAAATTATATTTCAAACTGAATAGGTTGCTTCCTGAGTAACACGTCTAATGAGGAGTTCCATGCCCTGCAAATGCATACTTCACAAAACCACTTTAGGGACCATTTCTTGATATTAATAGAATGAACTTCATTCATATAAATATAGTAGTTTAATAAAACAATTATTTCCTAAGATATCGTTTAATCTTTCTGGCAGATATACAAAAATAACACTTCTTACGCAACGAAGCACACAGTTCAAGCATTATTTCTGGGAGTTTGTCAGACTAACATATTACGATTGTGGCGTCAGGTAACAAGTAACATATTTTGAGTGGCAGGTCGGCTAACAAGTGACATATTTTGAGTGGCAGGTCGGCTAACTAGTGACATATTTTGAGTGGGAGGTTGGCTGACAAGTGACATATTTTGAGTGTGATTTTGACTGAAATGTGTGCTTGAATGTCAGAGCCAGGTATACATGTGACTGATGAACCTAACTCGTTATCTCTTGATATATTTATCTATTGCCTCTGTTCTTTGTCATTGTTTTAGTCTTCTGGGCTTGGACTTGGTCGTTCGGGATCAGGACGGGAATATACTTCATCCTGACACATCCAGTAGCGTAGAGCTTTATAAACAGGTCTGTAGACAGCTATCGTCATTCAGACATCCTGACACATCCAGTAGCATAGAGACTTATAAACATGTTTGTACACAGCTATAGTCATTCAGACATCCTGACACATCCAGTAGCATAGAGACTTATAAACATGTGTGTACTCACCTATAGTCATTCAGACATCCTGACACATCCAGTAGCATAGAGACTTATAAACATGTCTGTACACAGGTATAGTCATTCAGACATACTGATACATACAGTAGCATAGAGACTTATAAACATGTGTGTACACACCTATAGTCATTCAGACATCCTGGCACATCCAGTAGCATAGAGCTTTAAAAATAGGTCTACACAGCTATAGTCATTCAGACATCCAGTAGCATAGAGCCCTATAAACAGCTCTGTACACAGCTATAATCATTCAGACATCCTGATACATCCAGTAGCATAGAGACTTATAAACATGTGTGTACACACCTATAGACATTCAGACATCCTGGCACATCCAGTAGCATAGAGCTTTATAAATAGGTCTGTACACAGCTATAGTCATTCAGACATCCAGTAGCATAGAGCCCTATAAACAGCTCTGTACACAGCTATAATCATTCAGACATCCAGTAGCATAGAGCTTTATAAATAGGTCTGTACACAGCTATAGTCATTCAGACATCCAGTAGCATAGAGCCCTATAAACAGCTCTGTACACAGCTATGATCATTCAGACATCCAGTAGCATAGAGCTTTATAAATAGGTCTGTACACACCTATAGTCATTCAGACACACATCAAATAGAGATTTTAATTTCATGATCAGTCAGATGTTGAAATAAGCAGTTAAACAGTAAAAAACTTAGTTGTGTATGTCAATATTTCAGATATTATTGTCTTTATTTTCAGCATTTAAAAGCCACAGAGAGAATTCAAAATGAGCAGGTAAGGTTTATCTCTACATGTATATAGCATTGACTCATTCTCCTGTAATATTGATAACCAAGTATGCTTATCCTTATACGTCATTCCTGAGGTATGTGTGCGTGAGTTCAGGGGGGTGTGGTGTGTGCATGCGAGCGTGCGTGTGTGCAGGCGTGTGTGTGTGTGTGTAATTTAGTTTGCATTGTAACCCTTCCTCCCATGCGCTACTCATTAGTCCATTCCTATGCCATGTATGATATGACTCGCTTGTATTGTCAGAATGAGGTGGAGAAAGAGAAGAAACCGTTCCGTGGATCATCGTTTAACTTGTACATAATAGTGCGTAACTTTGTGTGTCGAGTCGGTGAAGATTCGGATCTGCTAATGACCCTGTATGATGTCAAGCAAGGCAAATTTATCAGGTAGCTTATGATACCTTAATGTACCTGTACTTAGTTAATCTTTCATCCATAACGCTATACTAGCTAAATTTGGTCAAGAAAACTTCTTCCTGATTGAATGTCCATTTACAGGCCAAGAGAAGACTATTTAAAAAAAACTTACCACTTGTCAAGCCAGCCATTCCAGTAGTAAGTTTTCAAAAATACTGTTGGGCTGCAAATGGTTATTCCTTAAGACCATTGATGAGGCCGGTTTTGGCGCGATTAAAGTCCCAGAATCACAATCTAAAGTTAAGCCTACAGGTGAGATGATGTATATTTAGACACTAATTGAAATGGAAGCTGTTGCTGCCTTCACTACTTCCATTTAAAAAATAGTTTCAAAATATTCAACAGCTTTCTAATATTGTTTTGCTGAAATTAAGATACTGTCTTACTGATTGCGTATTGCAACGTTTAACCCTTTCACCGATGAATTCCCCATATCTCATTTTCAAAGCAACCATACTGGAAACCTGTTGAATGTTTTGAAATTAATTTGACTGGAAGCTGTCGCTGCCTTAGGCAGCAATAACTTCCAGTCAAATTAATTTCAAAATGTTCAAGAGAATAACTTTTGTATCGTAAAGAATTTACTTTTTCTGGGATTTGTCAGTGAAAGAGTTAATAACAGAGAGAAATGTTTAACTTGAATATTTACCGCTTATGATCGTTGATTTTTGTGCTGTTCCCTGCCTATTGATACTGTCATCGCGGCTCTTACTGCTTTAACACTCGGATTAATTGCAGAAAATTTCAATTTTCTCAGAAAAAATACCCATTTGTAGATCAAGAGAAGACTATTTTTGAAAATTTATCACTTGAATGACTGGCTCGGTTATCGAGCCATGATTGGCTCGGTTATCGAGCCAGTTTTTCCAGTGATAAATTATCAAAAATATTCTCTTGTTCTGCAAATGAACATTTCTCAGGACCACTGCATAAGCCGTTTTTGGCTGGTATGCATGTTTAAAGGGTTAATATTACTGGTGTGGAGCTGCTTCATCAGAACAGCGAGATGCTGTGATGCTTCAAGAGTAAATCTGTGAAAATACATGAAATAAATGGGTAAATTTTTTCTTTAAAAAAAGACATCTGTTTCTAAAACCTTTGTACTTAGCGATGCTTAGCATGCATAGCTACATGGAGACAAATGGATGTTACTAATGACCATGTGCACAGGCCAGTTTTATCCGGCTTGACCACTGAATGGTTAATAGTCCAGCTTCTTTATTCACCATTCTGGTGTCTAGGATAATGATAAATCCTCAGCCGTACAAAAGTCAGTAAAGCTGCCTTGCGTTCCGTAGGGAAAACATTCCAGACCTCTCTGCTGTGCAAAATGGGCTTTTCCCATTTTGTATATTACCAGTATATGATTTAATTAATGTGATTGTCAATAGTTTGCAGATTAGCAAAACATTCTGAAATGTTTTCCCTACAAAAAGCGAGGCTGTATCTTTATTTTGTGCTATCCGCATATCTTGATGTACACCATAATTAATTACATTTATTTTTATTTGTTCTCGTTATCTGAAATGTTTTCCCTACAGAAAGCGAGGCTGTCTCTTTATTTTGTGCTATCTGCATATCTTGATGTACACCATAATTAATAACATTTATTTTTTTTGTTCTCGTTATCAGTGAGAACTACGTTGTACAATGGAGTAGCCAGGGAATGCCTAAACATCAGCAACTTCACAATCTTAGAGCTTTGTTCTCTGTAAGTAATCTACATGTGTAATGATATTAAGTAGAAAAGAGCTGTTATTTTGTTGTTCTTTATTGCCTAATAAAAGTAGCGTAACAGTTTATATGTAGAGGGTTGTGGTCCATGATTATATGGTGTTATGCTGCTGAGTGTATACCAGCATTTAGCTATGTTTGCTTAGCAACATAGCACAGGAAGTAGGCTTTTAACTGCCTCGCTGCAGACAATAATTTCAATAAGCAAAATCTTAAATTGCTGAATATTTTAAAAGCAATTTGACTGAAAGTTACCACCAACAAGTTTCAGTCAAATTATTTTCAAAATATTTAGCAAGTCCTGAGATATAGCCCATGGAATGTGTCATCTGCAAAACCTGAGCAGTCAGAGGATTAAAGAGAAATATGTCAGGAGAATGCTGGTTCCTTGTGTGAAAAGAAATGAAAATGTTAATGTTAAGAATTTCTGATCAATGTGAAGGTTCAGATCATATCCTGAAATGTGAAATACTTGCATGAATGCAGACATAAAACAAGAGGGAATGGTTGGTTTGATGCATGAATCCAGACAAAACAAGAGGGAATGGTAGGTTTGATGCATGAATGCAGACATAATACAAGAGGGAATGGTTGGTTTGACGCATGAATGCAGACATAATACAAGAGGGAATGGTAGGTTTGATGCATGAATCCAGACAATACAAGAGGGAATGGTTGGTTTGACGCATGAATCCAGACATAATACAAGAGGGAATGGTTGGTTTGACGCATGAATGCAGACATAAAACAAGAGGGAATGGTAGGTTTGATGCATGAATGCAGACATAAAACAAGAGGGAATGGTTGGTTTGATGCATGAATCCAGACAATACAAGAGGGAATGGTTGGTTTGACGCATGAATGCAGACATAATACAAGAGGGAATGGTAGGTTTGACGCATGAATGCAGACATAATACAAGAGGGAATGGTAGGTTTGATGCATGAATGCAGATATAAAACAAGAGGGAATGGTAGGTTTGATGCATGAATCCAGACAATACAAGAGGGAATGGTTGGTTTGACGCATGAATGCAGACATAAAACAAGAGGGAATGGTAGGTTTGATGCATGAATGCAGACATAAAACAAGAGGGAATGGTTGGTTTGATGCATGAATCCAGACAATACAAGAGGGAATGGTTGGTTTGACGCATGAATGCAGACATAATACAAGAGGGAATGGTAGGTTTGACGCATGAATGCAGACATAATACAAGAGGGAATGGTAGGTTTGACGCATGAATGCAGACATAATACAAGAGGGAATGGTAGGTTTGATGCATGAATGCAGATATAAAACAAGAGGGAATGGTAGGTTTGATGCATGAATGCAGACAATACAAGAGGGAATGGTTGGTTTGACGCATGAATGCAGACAATACAAGAGGGAATGGTTGGTTTGACCCATGAATGCAGACAATACAAGAGGGAATGGTTGGTTTGACGCATGAATGCAGACAATACAAGAGGGAATGGTTGGTTTGATGCATGAATGCAGACATAATACAAGAGGGAATGGTTGGTTTGATGCATGAATGCAGACAATACAAGAGGGAATGGTTGGTTTGACGCATGAATGCAGACAATACAAGAGGGAATGGTTGGTTTGATGCATGAATGCAGACATAATACAAGAGGGAATGGTTGGTTTGACGCATGAATCCAGACAATACAAGAGGGAATGGTTGGTTTGACGCATGAATCCAGACATAATACAAGAGGGAATGGTAGGTTTGATGCATGAATCCAGACAATACAAGAGGGAATGGTTGGTTTGACGCATGAATGCAGACATAAAACAAGAGGGAATGGTTGGTTTGACGCATGAATGCAGACATAATACAAGAGGGAATGGTTGGTTTGATGCATGAATGCAGACATAATACAAGAGGGAATGGTTGGTTTGACGCATGAATCCAGACAATACAAGAGGGAATGGTTGGTTTGATGCATGAATGCAGACATAATACAAGAGGGAATGGTAGGTTTGACGCATGAATGCAGACATAAAACAAGAGGGAATGGTTGGTTTGACGCATGAATGCAGACATAATACAAGAGGGAATGGTTGGTTTGATGCACGAATGCAGACATAATACAAGAGGGAATGGTTGGTTTGACGCATGAATCCAGACAATACAAGAGGGAATGGTTGGTTTGATGCATGAATGCAGACATAAAACAAGAGGGAATGGTTGGTTTGACGCATGAATGCAGACATAATACAAGAGGGAATGGTTGGTTTGATGCACGAATGCAGACATAATACAAGAGGGAATGGTTGGTTTGATGCATGAATGCAGACATAATACAAGAGGGAATGGTAGGTTTGACGCATGAATGCAGACATAATACAAGAGGGAATGGTTGGTTTGACGCATGAATGCAGACATAATACAAGAGGGAATGGTAGGTTTGATGCATGAATGCAAACATAATACAAGAGGGAATGGTTGGTTTGATGAATGAATCCAGACAATACAAGAGGGAATGGTTGGTTTGATGCATGAATCCAGACACAATACAAAAGGGAATGGTGGGTTTGATGATTGACTATGAAAACTCGAATGAATCCAAACAATGCAAGAGGGAATGGTTGGTTGGACGCATGAATCGAGACATAATACAAGAGGGAATGGTGGGTTTGATGATTGACTATGAAAACTAGAATGAATCCAGACATAATACAAGAGGGAATGGTGGGTTTGATGATTGACTATGAAAACTAGAATGAATCCAGACATAATACAAAAGGGAATGGTGGGTTTGATGATTGACTATGAAAACTCGAATGAATCCAAACAATGCAAGAGGGAATGGTTGGTTGGACGCATGAATCGAGACATAATACAAGAGGGAATGGTGGGTTTGATGATTGACTATGAAAACTAGAATGAATCCAGACATAATACAAGAGGGAATGGTTGGTTTGACAATTGACTATGATTTTATAATGCACCTTTTCACCTTCTAGGACCTCGGTGCTAAGGATAGGATGCGAGAGAAAGTGTACCTCATTTGTCAGATCATCCGCTGTGGTAAGATTGTAGAGCTTGTTCGATTTTTATTAACACTAGTGTTTTGTTGTTGGCATGACAACATTATGACGTCATTGAGTCAAATTCATTCAGCTTTACTAAACTCTCCCAAGCGAATTTGCACGACACTCGTGTTGACAACGCTAGTCCAGTTGAAAGTGCATGTTAATTCTTACCATTCTGGTGTCAACATTCTATCTTTTTACAGTGCCAGTAGCAAAGAAACTGGTTTACATTTTTAAACAATTTTGGTGGACGATGTTGCTGTCTACGACAGCACCATCTTCCACCAAATTTGTTTAAAAATGAACACCAGTTCATCTTTTAATTTAATTTGAAAATTAAAAAATTTAACATCAGTGTGCTAATAGTTAATTTGACTGTGACAGAATTCTGAATCAGTACGTGAATTCACACATGTTAACAGCTGTGTTTTAGCAGGTCTGATTACTTTAGCAATTATACCAACAAATCCCGGAAAAAATAAAACTTACTCCCATCTCATATTCTCGAGTGGTTCCATATTCTCGCAGCAACCTGATTTTTTGCTATAAATAAAAACCAATACCCCCTACCGTCTGTTTCCTGTGGCAACGCTGTAACCAGGAAGTCAAAGATGCTCACAAACAACATTTTTTCAAAAAGTTCCCCTCTTATTACTGAGTAAAATTGAAAGCTACAATGTACAAAAGCTTGTAGATATTATAAGATACACGCGCATACCCTACTTCGAAAACTCATCCAAACTCACAGAAAAGTATGTATATAAAACTTCTATCTATCTGAAATACATCGTCTGCTAATATATTTACGTCGCTACATCATCAAGTCCCGTGATCAGCGACTGCCTGATTGTTGGACGATTAAAGTGCATGGAAAAAATAAGGGTTGCCATTTATAAGCTCAGAAAGTCGCTACCACATGACACATTCTCATGTAATAATTTCAGGGGTTCCCCAATCACGCATCTTACAAATAAACCATGGCAGGGCCTACTGCACACAGCATGATAGAATCAAGATTTTAACCAATTTTCTAATAAATAATAGCGTTTTGTAGAAGACTGTTAACCTGGAAAGCATTCCTGATATTTCATCTGTGTTTTGACTACGCTGGGCCACCGTAGATAATGATCTTTGTTTACTGCGAGAATATGGTCAGCCTCTGAAATATGACCACCTACCCTGGTGTTTTCCCGAGGTGATATAAAAACTTTCCTCTGCACAAAATTGTATTCTATTTCATGAACAATTTGGCAAATAGGACAGACATTAAAATCCCAGCAACATTTGAAACAGGGAAAATTAATTAATTTTATTGTGTTGCTTATTGTCGTAATTACCGCGAGAATATGGAACACCACCATACTCTGTTGAATATTTTGAAGCAGTGGCTTCTAGTCAAATTAATTTCAAAATATTCAAGTTTACCTGTATGGCTGTATTGAATATGAGGTGCATAAACTTCATTATTGAAAGGTTAGCACACGCACGCACGCACGCACGCACGCACGCACACACACACACACACACACACACTTAATGAATGCCCATTTGCACGACAAGACACTATTTAAACAAGGACAAATCTGTCCAAGCATCATTGATATATTTATCAATTGGGCCACCATGAGGTCAAAAACATTTATTTTGGAAACAACGTTGCTGAAAGCTGTTGCGCTTTAGCTTTTGACCCCAGCATTGGCATATGTCTTCGGGACACCCCGGGGAAGCTTCCAGCTAAGTTTGGAGACGATCCCTCTTGTAGAACAAGGGGTAAAAGAAAAATGTCTTGAAAACAATGTTGCTAAAAGCTGTTGCTGTTGCCTTTTAGATTTTAACCACAATGGGACACCCCGCGCAAGCTTCCACCCTAGTTTGGAGATGATTCCTTCAGTAGAACCAGCAAAATAGAAAAATTTTAAAACAATGTCGCGGAAAGCGTTTGCTATTACGTATTAGATTTTGACCCGAAAATTAGCATGTATACGTCTTTGGGATCCCACGGTCAAGCTTCTTCCCAAATTTGCAGAAGACCCCCCCCCCCAAACAACAAGAGCACTCCTTGCTCGCATTAACCCTGGCTTCTACCCAGCAAAACAACAAGCAGCACTCCTTGCTCACATTAACTCTGTCTTCTACCGAACAATACAACAAGCAGCACTCCTTGCTCAGATTAACCTTGGCTTCTACAGAGCAATACAACAAGCAGTACTCCTTGCTCAGATTAACCATGGCTTCTACCGAGCAATACAACAAGCAGCACTCCTTGCTCAGATTAACCATGGCTTCTACCGAGCAAAACAACAAGCAGCACTCCTTGCTCAGATTGACCCTGACTTCTCCCGAGCAATACAACTAGCAGCACTCCTTGCTCAGATTAACCATGGCTTCTACCGAGCAAAACAACAAGCAGCGCTCCTTGCTCAGATTAACCATGGCTTCTACAGAGCAATACAACAAGCAGCACTACTTGCTCAGATTAACGATGGCTTCTACAGAGCAATACAACAAGCAGCACTCCATGCTCAGATTAACCATGGCTTCTACAGAGCAATACAACAAGCAGCACTCCTTGCTCAGATTAACCATGGCTTCTACCGAGCAAAACAACAAGCAGCACTCCTTGCTCAGATTAACCCTGGCTTCTACAGAGCAAAACAACAAGCAGCACTCCATGCTCAGATTAACCATGGCTTCTACAGAGCAATACAACAAGCAGCACTCCATGCTTGCATTAACCCTGGCTTCTATAGAGCAATATAACAACCAGCACTCCATGCTCAGATTAACCATGGCTTCTACAGAGCAATACAACAAGCAGCACTCCATGCTCAGATTAACCTTGGCTTCTCCCGAGCAAAACACCAAGCAGCACTCCTTGCTCAGATTAACCCTGGCTTCTACAGAACAATACAACAAGCAGCACTTCATGCTCAGATTGACCATGGCTTCTACAGAGCAATACAACAAGCAGCACTCAATGCTCAGATTAACCTTGGCTTCTCCCGAGCAAAACAACAAGCAGCACTCCTTGCTCAGATTAACCCTGGCTTCTACAGAACAATACAACAAGCAGCACTCCATGCTCAGATTGACCATGGCTTCTACAGAGCAAAACATCAAGCAGCACTCCTTGCTCAGATTAACCATGGCTTCTACAGAGCAATACAACAAGCAGCACGGCTTGCTCAGATTAACCCTGGCTTCTACAGAGCAATACAACAAGCAGCACTCCATGCTCAGATTAACCATGGCTTCTACAGAGCAATACAACAAGCAGCACTCCTTGCTCAGATTAACCCTGGCGTCTACAGAGCAATACAACAAGCAGCACTCCTTGCTCAGATTAACCATGGCTTCTACAGAGCAAAACAACAAGCAGCAATCCATGCTCAGATTAACCATGGCTTCTACAGAGCAATACAACAAGCAGCACTCCTTGCTCAGATTAACCATGGCTTCTACAGAGCAAAACAACAAGCAGCACTCCATGCTCAGATTAACCATGGCTTCTACAGAGCAATACAACAAGCAGCACTCCTTGCTCAGATTAACCATGGCTTCTACAGAGCAATACAACAAGCAGCACTCCTTGCTCAGATTAACCCTGGCTTCTACAGAGCAATACAACAAGCAGCACTCCATGCTCAGATTAACCATGGCTTCTACAGAGCAAAACAACAAGCAGCACTCCTTGCTCAGATTAACCATGGCTTCTCCCGAGCAATACAACAAGCAGCACTCCTTGCTCAGATTAACCTTGGCTTCTCCTGAGCAAAACAACAAGCAGCACTCCTTGCTGAGATTAACCATGACTTCTACAGAGCAATACAACAAGCAGCACTCCATGCTCAGATTAACCATGACTTCTACAGAGCAATACAACAAGCAGCACTCCTTGCTTAGATTAACCTTGGCTTCTCCTGAGCAAAACAACAAGCAGCACTCCTTGCTCAGATTGACCCTGGCTTCTACCGAGCAATACAACAAGCAGCACTCCATGCTCAGATTAACCATGGCTTCTACAGCGCAAAACAACAAGCAGCACTCCATGCTCAGATTAACTCTGGCTTCTACAGAGCAAAACAACAAGCAGCACTCCATGCTCAGATTAACTCCGGCTTCTACAGAGCAATACAACAAGCAGCACTCCTTGCTCAGATTAACCATGGCTTCTCCCAAGCAATACAACAAGCAGCACTCCTTGCTCAGATTAACCATGGCTTCCTCCGAGCAAAACAGCAAGCAGCACTCCATGCTCAGATTAACCATGGCTTCTATCGATCGCCGAGCAGTTAAAAATTTAACATTGGAATGTCTGGCTCAGTTATCGAGGCAGCCATTCCTGTAACGAAATCTTTTTAAAAAATGTGTGGGCTGCCAATGGATATTTCTCAGGATGGCTGCAGGACCATTTTTGGCCAATGTAATTATTAAAGTGGCATATTTTTATTAAGACATTATTTACCTGTTAAAGTAACCTATTCCTATGCATCTGACGTTCTTCATAGCCAGAATAAGACCTTATTTACCTGTAATTAACCTATTCCTATGCATTTAACGTGTTTCATAGCCTAGGTTCAGTGATAGTAGCTTTTATGATTAACAGGTGTTTTCACTTCAAGAGTATACTTACGTCCCTAATACTCTTTGATATTGCTAAATATCGGCTTTCACTCAATAAAACACTCAGATTAAAAAAGTTAGGTGCTCCTACTGGGCAGGGAGTCAGAGGGCAGTCCAGCGGATGCCAGCCCCACCACCGCGCATGCGCAGACTAGCACTTCCTCTTTGCTAATTTATTGGCAGAGGGTTCACACATGCTTTCATGCTTAAAGCTTTTCTGAGCTATTTAAGTCATTAAATCATATATTAGAAGTGTTAAAGATGGCAGAGCGTATTAATTCGCCGGAGGAGGGCCCAGGACCACCTATCCATCAGGTGACTTCTATTATATTTTAGCGAGTTATCCCGTTGTAATGTGTTTCCGGGACTCACGTTTTTCGTGATAAGCGCCTAATATTTTCAAAATGGTGCTATGAAATACTAATCTCTCTTTGTGTTTATGTCCACAGGTATCTATCTATGATTGTACAGGGACATCACATCAACAGAGGGTTTGTTTTCTCTCCACCAAGGTTCCATTTCCTACTAATACTGTTAGGTTATCTAACCAAAAAGTCTATGTCCAGTGACTTGGAGGCCTCGCAAGAAGGTCTTCTCACTTTGCTCTCTTGGTCCAATTCCATTCCCCATAAATCATGAATGTTACCTTGAAAATATCGACATGATAAATATGTCAAACAAACAAATAATTTAAAATCAAATTTAAGGGAGTGGCATGGTTCTCAACAATGGACTACTTAAACGACGAACCCAGTTCACGGCTCAGTGGTGAATTATCTTACCACAGGAGGAAACATTGGCAATCTTCTTGACTCTTCTCTCATGCACCCAATAGTTGCCTACTTGTAGTGAACACTGATAATGCACAATCAGATCGAATGAAAAGTTCCATTGAACCAATAAAGAACCAACATGGCCACCAAACAGTAAATTATGATTGGTCCATGACAGCCATGTTTTATCACTGATCAATTTCTTTTGAACAAACTTTAATCACCCTTAGTTATCGATGAAATAGGAGTTTCAGCCTGAACCGTAAGCACTTCCTGTGATGTCATTTTCAAGAACAAGATGTTCACCTGAAAATGGATCAGTTAAAATTCCAGGCACTCAATATGGGGTACTCCTGGCCGAATTTGATTAAAACCGGGAATTGATTAACCCAATAATACTCGTGCCACCCCAAAAATAGCTTCTGTGGTAGATCTGAGAAATGTCCATTTTCAGACCAGGACTCCAGTAGAATACTATTTTGTAGATTTACTACTGGAATGACTGACTCGATAATCAAGCCAGTCATTCCAGTGATAAATTTTCAAAAATAATCTCAACCTGCAAATGGACATTTTCTATGAGAAAATTGATGCTTATTTTGAATAATTGGGGGGGTAAATGGTTATGGATGAGACATCTGACCAATCAAATTTCTGAATAGAACTTCTGGAGCGTACCACCATAGGGTCCATCTAGTTAAACTTGGTTAAAATCAACCAAGTGGCTGAGGAGATGCATTTTGACAATTTCCGGGAACTTTTTCATAGAATCCAAGATTTTCACCCCAAAACTGACTAATCGAAGTTCTGAACTCAGAAGCGTAGCACCATACCTGTCCTCGGGTTAACAGGTTAGTCTTATAATCGAGCCCTACTAACACGATAAGATTCTCCCAGACAAATTTGCCTGAAATTGGTCATAGAAGATGCGATTTTACAGACAGCTGAGTCACGACCACCACGGCATAAGCTCAATTTGTCAGCATTTATCTCATAATCGGCCATAACTGTCATGATTTTTTACCTGCATCGCCAGATGCAAGGGTTAATATGAGAATGGAGTGCTTCGACTTCTTTTGGGTAAAAATCACAATGCAACAGCTTTCAGCAATAATTTCTTCAAATTGGACACTGTGAATAACTCTGGTTCTACTGGCCGAATGTTTGTCTATGGGGTCCTGAATATGTGCACCAATTTTGAGGTCAAAGCTAAATCTCAAACAGTAAAAGCTTTCAGTTGGCAACATTGCTTCAAAAACAGACACTTGACGCCATAGCGGTCCAATTGAAAAATATACATGTATCAGCGACATGAATATTGTGCAAATTTGTCCAAGTTATTCATTACAACTAAATTACCATTGCATAAGCTGACCCAGGTTATGCAATTTGACCGATGGACGAACACCATAGCATAGGCTCACTTGGGCCTTCAGGTCAGGCGAGTTAATAATGATCTGATATTCCGAATATTATCAGTTTATAGAAATTTAGCCATGCACAAGAATCATAGTAATTTCAATAGTTGATGCGACAACAATCTTCTATGATTTCACATAGAATGGCTGTACTAATACCCGAGTGTACTGTGAAGGCCCATGCTTTCATTGTGCTATGATTTCACATAGAATGACTGTACTAATACCTGAGTGTACTGTGAAGGCCCATGCTTTCATTGTGCTATGATTTCACATAGAACGACTGTACTAATACCTGAGTGTACTGTGAAGGCCCATGGCTTTCATTGTGCTATGCTTTTCTGACGCCTGTTTGCTTTAACCCTTTCACGGATGAATTCCCCATATCTAATTTTCAAGGCAACCATAGAGGAAAACTGTTGAATATTTTGAAATTGATCTGACTAGAAACTGTTGCTGCCTTAGGAAACAACAACTTCCAGTTAAATCAATTTCAAAATATTCAACAGAATAAGTTTTGTCGTATGGAATTTATCTTTTCAGGGATTTGTCAATGAAAGGATTATGCTAACACTGCCTTCCAGTAAAATTATTTGCTGAATATCCAACAGCTTTCTTATATTGTATTAAACCCCTTGAAAAAGCTATAGACTGTCAGACTGACACCGGAGTTTCATGGATAAAACCAAAAGAATTAAGAGAATCATGGACAACAAAACATCATGGATAAATCTTGGTCACACTTGATGCATGTGGTTATGGTAAAGGAAAAGGGAGGTTCCAAATGGTGTTGATTGGTAACACCATAGAGTAATGTAACTACTATCACCAGTAAAGAAGATACAATGAATCAGAAAAACTTAAAGCAACTAAACTACCTTAATATGCATCCCAATGCTCAGATGCGCGATAAATCTAATTCTGTTCCTTTTTACAAGCGGTCCTGTTATTACTGTACTTGTTATATAACAGTGATCTACTAGTATATCTGCTAGTAAAAGCGATATAAAATACCCGAAACTATTCGGAAAACAATTTGACAGGCCACTGGTATATGCAGCAAAGAATTTCAGTGAAAATGGTTTCAAATTATTCGCTGGCATCATTTTGTGACCATAGAAACAATCAGTGAAAATTACACTAGCCAACTGGAAAACATTTTGACTGAGAATCCTTACTGCTGCTAGCAACTACTTCCAGTCAGATTGTTTTCAAAATAATCAGCAGTATTGCACCAGTAAATAAGATCTGTTATAGGTATCAATGCACAAATGGAATACTATTTGCGTGGCACTTAAACCCCACTGATAGGCACTTAAGTCCACTTATATCTTTGATTGTTTGCAAAATGGGTAAAATGATTGCTCCGATTATTCAGTTAAATACATGGTTAATGTCTATGTTTAGAAACATCGTTTTAAGTTATTCTGATTCATCTCTGGTATTTTACTGGAGTTAATAGTTTTATTCCTCTATGATGGTACCAATCAACAACATTTCGATGTTCATCTTTTCATTTTCTTTAAATTATAATATATTATGGTGGCTGTTCTGGAGGTAGCGTTGATTGACACAAATCTTTGAAATTAATGATAATTTCAACAATTTCAAATGACTAATAACGAAATTTGACCATTTAAGCAATAATAAAAGTTTTTATTGTGAAACATTATTAAATCTGTTGTATCGCAACAGTATATATATGATAATATTCTCAGAACATAAGAGTCATAGACAGTAGAATTCCGCCTGGTGATTAAAGCACAATATGTACCGAATTTTGTCCCATATAAATCAAATCTGCAGACAGTGAGTGAAATGTAGCCGCATGTGTGAATACTGCATATTGTTCACAGTAGGTTATCACTAATAGGTGTGTGTCACTGAAGGAAGCCTCCACACTGAGTGTCCGACATGGCGTTAGTTCTCATCCTGCCAGGGGATTACACTAGTTCTTACTAAAGCACACACTATAACATCACATATTCAACTGAGCAAAGTTATGCACATGACACGTCGTTATCTCAGAAAGTTGGTCTAGTCCTCTAGATAAATGGTTAAACCACCTAAAATGACATAGATTTCCTCAAGGGCAGTGTCACACTCAGGGTAAGACTGACACTGCTAGAGAAGGCTTCAGTACATGAGTAACACGACTATCACAGACCTGCAAAAGAAAGGGCAGTTAAAGAGAGATGTTGAAATACATGTATGAAGCATGTTCCCCGAGTTTGTTGAATCGATATGAAGGATATTGAAGCACTCAGAAGTCTACTATTTAAGTGAACAAGAATTTAAACTGAGACATATTTTGAAATAATACTGCTTTTAAACTGTTATTGTCTTGAATAGCTTACAGCATTATTCTTTCTAAAATATACATCGGTGTATCTACTTTCATAAAGATCTGACCTTTTTAATTACAGCCTCTCGATATCAAGAGCTATTCAATAATGATGTTGTGAATATTTTGAAGCTAATAATTTGACTGGAAGTTGTTGTTGCCATAGAGAGCAAAAGTTCCCAGTCAAATTAGTTTCAAAATATTCAACAGAATCTCCCCTACATTATAACAAATCGGTAATAGCCGGTCTGTTAGAGATAAAGGATTAATATCCTAATTATTATGCTTTGACTAAACAGAATTTAATCATCTTGTCACCTTTAGTCGTTTTACTTTCAAAATATGGAGACACTAGTGCTTCAGTTATTGTACCTGTAGGCTTATCATGATTGTCTCATTACCCTTGCCCTGTAGAGGTAATACGGTATTGCATTCAGATCTGATCGTGTGTCTGGAGCTCAGTATCGCTCACCTGGAGTACTGTTGCCAGCAATAGTTTTTAGTTTTAAAAGCACACATTGTGGCCAGACATTTGTAAGAGTAACCTGTTAACCCTTTAATGGTCAAATTTGGTCAAAAAAATTTAATATCTGCCTATTGAATGTCTATTTACAGGCCAAGAGAATACAACTTTTGAAAATTTATCACTGGAATGACTGGCTCGGGTATAAAACCAGCCATTCCAGTGGTAAATTTTCAAAATTGTCTTCTCTTGGTCTGTAAATGGACATTCCTCAAGACCATAACAGAGGCCGGTTTTGGCTGGCATGACCATTAAAGGGTTAAACAATTTGGGGGGGATTACTGGAAACCCAAGATAGCTGCTGAAATAAATCCACCAATCAATTTTATGTATATTCTATTCGGATGCCTAACACTATAGCAGCCAAGTTTGATTGTAATCGGCCCAGTAGTAAAATGTATTATTTACTGATAATTATTTTTTACCAAATTTCATTCCTAATTTCAGAAATCCAAAATGAGCACAAAAGATTTAACAACCAGATTCTGTATAAATGTCAAGAATCATACATGTCTCTCCAGGAGAATTTCGAAGCGGAGTAATCACCTGCTCTCCTGAATTTAAATTTAAACCAGTGAAGCGAGTAGTGTTAGTACTCGCCTCTATATTCTATCATCGTTACTAAACAATATAGACAATCTATGAGATGTTCGCCTAGAATTAACCTTAGGCAAAAGGAGAGCAACCATTCGCCTCTCCATAAGTCATGATCATATAATGTAGCATCTTAGAGGTAATTACATACAGGGCTTGTTGAAACATACTGTCGTCTTTAAGACAAAAATGTGTTTTGAAAGAGTTTTGAAATCCTAGATAGCCATTGTAAAAATCAACCAATCAACTAATAGTTTGTATCAAAAAATTCCATGCGGTTTAAGGTCATGCCAGCCAAGCTTGGTTAAAATTGGGTCATTTTTAAGAAGATTTAAATATACGTTTTGAAAGATTAAAAAAAATTATAGTAAAATCCAAGATGTCCAGGTCAAATCTTCAGGTGGCCATTGGAAAATTTACCAATCAAATTTCTGGATAAATTCTGGGAAGCCTACTATCATAGAGCTATCTAAGCACAATTTGATTAATATCGGTGGTTAATGGCCAGAAGTATTTTCATATAAAGAATTATAGATGGGCAGGTGACAGAGGCAAAGGTCACCATGGTATAGGCCCGCTTAGTCACTTGTCCCTTCAGAATGGGTGTGCTAAAAATTACTGATCAAATTTGGATAAAATTTTAACACAATAAAGGCTGATACTGTGAAGAGAATTTTCAGATGTTGGCTGTGATCAGTCAACCAATTTGGCTCAAATTTTAATAGGAAGGTTTGTAACCGTACATTAGGCTTCCACAACATGGCCATGTTTCGTACGGAAAATCCGTCATTAGGTGGAGGGTGATTTTGCTCGCTCTGTAGTTAATATTTACTGGTAAGTAAATGTTTGCTTATCAGACTGAAAGTTCATGTTTCTTGTACAGCAATAACTGAATCAATATGGGGTTCTAGCATGCATGATGGTCAAGAGATTAATTTTTGAAAAATTATCACTGGACTGGATGACTTAATAATGGAGCCAGTCATTCTAGTGGTAAATTTTCAAAAATATAATTCTCATGACCTGCAGATGAACATGCAGTAAGGAGATATTACTGATTTTTGTTACCAAATTTAACCATTAAAGTGTTAAATATTCAAACATTTATCCAGACAGACGAGATCTCTCTTGACATAAACAAAACCTTTGTACTACAATCAATTCCTGGATCATAGTTTAATCCTCATCCCGTAGGTGGTAATGCATTTGGTATCCAGAAGTGTATCTACTACTGAGCTGATTTGGCTCAAATCTTAGCAACAAACAAAGGATCGTTCAGACTTTGGCCGCGATCTGACCACCCGTGAAAAATTCAGATGTACATGGCCTACAAAACAAATAATGGTGTTACAGATATCCCAGAAGATACTGGTGTGTGTGTGTGTGCGTGCGTGCGTGTGATTGTACACTAATTCCACTACTTTGTTTATGTTAAAGCCCATTTTCTAACCTCAATGAAACCTTCAGGTTCAGTGAGGTCACCTTTAAAAACGGCTTCTGCAGTGGTCTTGTGAAATGTCCCTTTGCAGACCAAGAAGGCTACTTTTGAAAATTTACCATTGGAACGACTGGATCGATAAGCGTGCCAGTCATTCCAGTGGTAAAATTTCAAATATTAATCTCTTGCATCAGTGAATCAAAATTTAAAAGAAATTCAAGGGTTAAAGGGTGAGGAGACTGTATACAGTGGCTACTTGTTTGTGTTCCATAAGGTGGTTGGTCTCTTCATAGGCATATAATTTCCACTGTAATAATATTACTGATTAACTCTCTCTCTCTCTCTCTCTCTCTCTCTCTCTCTCTCTCTCTCTCTCTCTCTCTCTCTCTCTCTCTCTCTCTCTCTCTCTCTCTCTCTCTCTCTCTCTCTCGCATTATGCACACACGTACACGCACACGCACATTCACATACACATACGTAAGCGTGCGAACTACCTAGATAATTGAAATCAATGGTTGATATAAATTATCATTTAACCAGTTATACATACGTTACTATTTAATTATGTTTTATTATACCCCATCTTGATGTATTTATTAATGTATTGTATTTGTATGTATGGGAGACACGTGTATAAGACTTATTGTCTTACTGTGCTCCCATTGAACAAAATAAAATTCTGTTTAAACCAACTTGGAGGCATTTCAAAATTAAATGGAAATCTAAACTCAACCATTCATCGATTCTAAACTCAACCATTCATCGAAGAGGGTAAGGGACCAGTTAGTGGTAGTCATTGTCTTTATCTATGTCTGCTCATTAAAAATAGAGAGAACTAACATGACAGATGCCAGTATAGACTGGCGGTATAACCTTTTTTTATTTTGGCCTTAGAGAAGATTGTGTGCAATATATCTGATATTATTTAAGTCCTCTACTCTTGATTTTTTAAAGAAATTTTAATTTATGACGATAGTAATCATTACACTGCTCGGATAATTCTCATGCCGGTTTGTACATGTAGCAAAATAACCTAATGCACACCAAACATACACAACAGCAAGATGTTTTAACAGTAACTAAATCAATATACATCATTATTATAGTTTTCTTACAACACACCTTTACAGTTTTAGCTATGCCCCACTCATCTCTAGCTAAGCTACACCAACACAATGCTCGTGTGGGGATCGATCGATCCCTGCACTTCTTGACTATCAATTTCCAGAAAACTATTCAGGGAAGCTGTTGAATATTTTGAAACTAATGTGACTATTATTAAATAGCAAATACATACAATTCATGCAATGTGTCGGACTGTTAAACATTTAAATGGACTAAATTGAGTCATTCTTGCTGTAATTGATTACGACGTCAATTACCTTCTAATAGGATTAATAAAATAAAACTAATTGTTTGAACAATTACAATATGTAAATAATAAATTTATGATTATACCTTTATAACTTGAAAGCGAATTGACACCTCTGAGTGTAAAGTATCATTTCTTGCCCCCACGTGTGACGTTGTCCTGCACTGACTCAGTCATGGCTCGTCAATCACCTGCTCACCGCTACAATCCAGCTTTTCAGGTGTACTCCAATCGTTGGACTATCAAAAGAATTAATTTGTATATTCCGTCCAATGTGACTTAGTGCTCTACGATACACAGTATTTCTTCATTTTGACTTTCTATAACCTGATAAATGCGTGTTTACAAAAAAAATGTTCACAAAAACAAATAAACATCGTGAGGAACCGATTCTTATATACCAGTACCCGAGTACCCGCTAATTGCCTTTGAGCGGCCTCGCTAAGCGGTCGTCCGGAAATGTGTATTACATTCTCCACTTCAGATGCAGTATTGATCAATATTTTAATTATATATGCTTATTAGCCCCAATCGACATCCAAATATCATATTCCCAATTTCCATACAAATCTGTCACGTCTGAGACCGAGTAGTCTATCGGGAAACGACGGCGTGTCTACTTTTTTCACGGGTCCCACTTGTGACATCACAAGTACGAGGGATTTCCCGCTTCCCAGAAATCAGAGTTTTTGTTCGGCAATCCTCGGAAATTAATGATAATTTGCCTATATTTTTTTAATACGGCATTTATATTATTAACTAATACAATTTTCGAGTAGAGGAGGTTTATTTACCTAAAATAACTATTACTCTTGGTAGCCGAAATCTACACTTTAAATGTGATATATGTAAGCTGTGGGGGGGGGTGTGGGCGATCTAATGGCCGAGTCTTTATCTGCAGGCGAAGGATAAGGCCGGGGAGGAAGAGAGGAAACAGAAGCGAGAGGTAGTAGGTAAAAAGGGTAAGAGGAAGGCCTCGTCCTCAGTGGACATGGAGGCCTTCCGTAGTGAGATGTTGGGCGAGATGAAGAGGACAATCAAGGATTTGGTTCCAGAGTTGCTCCGTAGCATGCTTCCTGGATCAAATCCTTTGCTGTCCTATTGGTCTGCTTCGGAGCAGATAATCCCCCCTCTGAATCTGGTTTCTTTAGGCCTCTACCAGTTTTCGATGATTCAGAGGTGGCCCCATTAGAGGGGGCCTTCCAGGATACTGGCAGCAGGCTTGCCGCGCCGGTGGTCCGTGGACGGTTGTCGCTGGAACCTGCTGGCTGCTTATCAGCCCAGAGATATCCGCACGCCGCAGGTGCCAGTACCTCCTATGGCACCTTCCCTGGCCAGTTCGGGTTAGCTCTCTTTGCTGACCCGGAGTCTAATCTTTCTGGCCAGGAGGAAGAGGATTATCTGCTGGGTTCTCCTTCTGATGCCGTGACCTCGCGGGGAATACAGGCGACATTGTCCACGGTTCTACTCACGCAGGAGTAGAATTCACGGCTCAGAGGGTGGCCCGGGTTGGACCTGATGGCCAGTTGTTCCGCATACCTCGGCTTGCCGAGAGTATAGCTGGTTCTGGCCAGGGCTGTGGTGTGGCGGTAAGCGCCCCACGCAATACCACGGCGCCTGCTCCTGGACAAGCCAGTCAGATTAGCATGCCTGCTCTTTCGGGCCTGCATGCTTTCTCTGGCTTGCCAGGAGTGTCAGGCTATTGAGCTTCAACCTCGCCTGCGAATGCTCAGGAGGAAGACGAAGGCCCTCGTCTTGTAGAGCTTTCGCAGGTAGCCACGGAGGAGGATTGGTCAGACGCTTGTCAATGGCTTATAAGCGTCAGGCCAGACCTGCCCGTGGAACAGTCGGCTAGCCAGTGAGACCACTGGCCGTAGTTAGCTGGTAAGTCGACTGTTAGCGCCATGCCATCTCTGCCGCTGGCGGAACATATCGTTGATATGTTCTCGGCGGCGGAGACGTCCATCAAGGCGAATGGACGTCTCACGAAGGCCCCTCGCGAGGTTGCAAGGCGCTGCCGCATCGTACCCGTGGAGTATCAGAGGTACGGTGTGGTACCTAAGCCGAGCGTTGATGACCGTGCAGCATCAGGTGAAGACACGCGGCCAGGCTCCTGTTCTGACACGGGAGCGCTGTGTTCGAACGCGTTGCGTTCGGCCAATACCGCGTTGCGTGATGCGGAGGAGAGTGGGAGAGCGTCTATTGCGGCGCTATCTCATGTCTCCCAGCTGTTGCAAGGGGTAGTGACAGCATCCGCATCGCGCCAGCCAAGCCTGATAACGGTCCAGAGAGCCATCCAGGATGGAATCAACCTGGCTCTGGATTGTTTGACTTGGGCTGTGACCAGAAGTGTCCGGGCGAGGCGCACGTTTGCGTTGGACAACCTATGCCCGTCCCAGGACCTGTACAATAGGCTGCTGCGTACGCCTATGGCAGGTCCTGGTCTCTTTGGAGGTGAGGGATGCAAGCACCTCCAGGAGACGGTCACTCTGGTCAACAACCAGAGGGCACAGCGTGAACAGTTTGAGGTGCTCCGTAGGGAGCGCGTTCGCGCAGCACCCCCTGCGTACCATCCCCTGCAAGCTCGAGCTGGAGGTGGCAGAGGCCAGCTACCAGCGCAACGTCGGCCTCGGCCACGTGCGATTCGGCCAGCAGTGAGGGGGGGCGCAGGCTCCTCCAGCGCAGCCACCCGCATACCGAGGTGCGCGCGATGCTGGTCGTGGCGCGCAAGGATCTGGTCATGGTAATCGTGCCTGATGGGCCGGTTACCACGGTGAGAACCACTCCGGTGTTTCTGGCAAAGGAGACAGTGCCACTCTTGCACTCCTTATGTCCACCTCTCTCCCTAGGTGGTCCAGTGGGAGGCCGGTTGGCCCACCACAAGCAAGAGTGGGAACGGTTAACTCAGGACCGTTTGGTCTTGCGATGGCTTTCAGTCGGGTATCATCCCGATTGGATGACAGGCCCACCATCGCGACTGTCTCTGGTGCCAATCTGGACTCAGAATCCAAGAGATCCAGATCAAAGGTTGCGTATAGAGGAGGAGATAGACTCCCTCATACAAAAAGTGGCAAGTCAGCCGGCACAAAAATGCCTGGGCTTCTATTCAACCGTGTTCTTTGTAACAAAAAGCACCGGAGGGTGGAGACCAATTCTCAACCTCAAGCCATTGAACAAGTTCATAGAGACACCCAGTTTCAAGATGGAGACTGTGAAGTCGGTGTTGGCGGGGTTGGAGAAGGGAATGTGGACAGCTTCAATAGATTTGAAGGATGCTTATTTCCACATTCCTATAGCGAGGAGTTTCTGTCGCTTCCTGAGATTTGCAGTGCAGGGCAGACAGTGGGAATTCAGGGTGTTACCCTTCGGAATTTCCACGGCTCCTCTGGTTTTCACCAGAGTGGTTCTTGCGATAACAGCATACCTCCGCAGGAGAAGCATAGCAGTCCACACGTACATAGACGACTGGCTGTTAAAAGCACACAACCGGGAAAGTTTATTGGCGAATCTGGAGATAGTTTTGAAAACTCTCACTGACTTAAGCTGGATAATCAATTTCCAAAAATCAGAGCTGACTCCATCCCAGAAGTTTGTTTACCTGGGAATGTTCTTCGATCTAGAGACAGGATATGTTTATCCTACTCAGGACAGGGTTCAGATACTCATCTCAGTAATACAGTCAGTGTGCAACAGTCGTCATGTCCTGGCACGGGTTTACTTGAGAATGCTGGGGTTGATGGTTTCTCTGGAACCAGTCATTCCTCAGGCAGCCTTATGCAGGCGGCCGATCCAGTTATTTCTCATGACGCAATGGACCCAGAGTACAGGTTCACTGGACTCGCACATGTCAGTGTTGGAGCCTCTAATTCACCACCTTCAATGGTGGTTGAAGACAGAGAATCTCTTGGCGGGGGTTATGCTAACCCCTACTCACCCTCAGGTAACGATGTATACAGATGCATCAATGGAGGGGTGGGGAGCTTGCCTGGAAGAATCCACGATATCAGGGCTTTGGAATCTGGAACAGTCAAAGGAACATATCAATCTACTGGAGTTAAGAGCAGTAGTACTGGGCCTGGAACATTTCTTACAGAAAGTTCAGGGCAAGAGTGTTCTAATTCGATCAGACAACTCAACAGTAGTGACTTACATAAACCGCCAGGGCGGAACGAAGTCGCCCAGTCTCTGTATGATGACATGGAAACTGCTTTGTTGGTGCCTGGATCACAGGATTACCTTGAAAGCAGTTCATATTCCGGGAAGGTTAAATCTGCTAGCAGACTCATTGAGCCGAAGGATGAGTGTTTTACCGACGGAATGGCAACTAAATCAATGTGTGGCGGATCGTCTGTTCGACCACTGGGGGAAACCCAACATAGATTTGTTCGCAACGAAGAAGAATGCGAAGATGATGACGTACATCTCTCCGATTCCAGATCCAAGCGCTTTCGCAACAGATGCGTTAGCTATCAGCTGGGTGGGAATGTATGCATACGCATTCCCTCCAGCAATCCTGATTCCAAAAATTCTTCAGAAAATCAGACAGGAGGAGTGACAAGTGCTTCTGATCGCCCCAAATTGGCCACGCCGATCATGGTATACGGATCTGCTGGACCTTCTGGTCTGCAATCCGGTTCCTCTGCCTCTGATGGACAACATTATCTTCCAGGGCAAGGCTCTTCACAACAATCCGTCAATGTTCAGATTGACTGCGTGGATGTTGTCAAGGAATCTAGAATTAAGGAGGGCTTTTCTGAGCAAGCAGCCATGTTTATGGCAAAAGCCAGGAGGGGGTCCACCTCCAGAGCATATAATTATAAAATCAACAGATTTGCAGAATGGTGCTCAAAAAGATGTATTGATCCAATGGATTCATCTATTCAGGTAGTAGCTGATTTCCTCTGTCACCTGTATGATGCCTATAGCCTCAAGCCTAACTCTATTGCTGGTTATAAATCAGCTTTAATGACAGTTATCCCTTGCTTGGCTAATAGGGGAAGTGATGAAGTAAGTACATTAAATATTTTAATTAAAGGCATGGGCAATCTAAGACCAAGGAATCCCCCTGTGATTCCGTCTTGGAGTTTATCTCTAGTGCTTCAGGTACTAGGTGATAAGCCTTTTGAACCACTTAGTTCCATTTCTATGAAAATGTTGACTCTTAAAACTGTATTTTTAATTGCTGCGGCCTCGGCTAGGCGTAGAAGTGAAATTCATGCCTTATCAGCCGAGGCAGACCGTTTTGTGGTTACGGGGGAAGGCCTTAAGCTTCTACCTAGGATTAATTTCATGGCTAAAAATCAGTCTTTGAAATATCCAGGTCAACCTATATTTTTACCAGCTTTAACTAGATATGATCCTAATTCTAAAGCATGGTGTCCAGTCCGAGCATTAAACCAGTACAGACAACGTACTCAGGAATGGCGGACGGACCCGTCAGCGTTATGGTTGTCATATATTGAACCCCATGGCCGGGCGTCTAAGGACACCATTTCCAGGTGGATTGTAGAGTGTATTCAATTTTGTCATAAATCCGCCACAGGTAAACAAGTTGACATAGCCAAGGCTCACAGTGCCCGGGTCATAGTGGCTTCCACTGCCCTATTTAATGGGGTCCCTCTCAGGGTTGTTTGATTTAAATCAAATGATTAAAATCAGTGATTTAAATCATGATTAAAATCAGTCCAAAAAAATCAAAAAAATCATGATGCGATTTTTTTAAAAGTCAGTGTTTTTTTAATAAAATCATCATATTGTATTACTTGCTTTATTTCATCTGTATACACCCAATAACCTTTAAAAACTGTTGTTTTGACCTTGCCTCACAGTTGTTTTATAGGTGTTGCTTCTGTCCCTGATACTATAACCCCATTATCCCCATTTACTGCCCAGACTTTGCTAGATTATCAAAACATTCAGGCTAACTCCTTTCTCTGACTTTGATAAACAATGTATGTAAACTGATGGACATTGATGGATAAAAAAACATAGACAGCACTCGTGTAAGAGAGATCTGGTTTACATGCAGCCAGGTTAAGAAAACACATTGAATCCCACAGTACATATAAGCAAATAGAATGTTTCTTAACTCATCATTTGTTCAAAATAAGTTAAGATGCCTGGAAGAAAGCAAGATCACATTTGGATGTACTTTGATAAGGATGTTGAGATTGGTAAATCTGGTTGTAAGGCTAAGTGTAAAGAATAGTACTGTAATTTTAATCCCAAATTCCTAAAAAGATTTATGTCAGAAAACTATAGTGAGACTCATCTAAAAACTACTAAATATTTTGAAAACAATTTGACTGAAACTTCTTGGTGAGTAAATCACCAACAACTTTCAGTCAAATTGTTTTCACACTATTTAGCAGGTTTTGAGTAATGCAGCTTGAAACTATTCTCAAGTAGCTCAGAGCAGTCAGCCAGTTAACCCTTAGCACACTAATGTCAACATTATCCCACATGTGTCTACCTTTCCTGGCTGAAACAGTAATATTGCTAAATTAATAACTAAAAAAATTTACTTGAATATTTTGAAAACAATTTGACTGAAACTTCTTGGTGAATAAATCACCAACAACTTTGAGTTATATTGTTTTCACACTATTTAGCAGGTTTTGAGTAATGCAGCTTGAAACTATTCTCAAGTAGCTCAGAGCAGTCAGCCAGTTAACCCTTAGCACACTAATGTCAACATTATCCCACATGTGTCTACCTTTCCTGGCTGCCAGTGGCTGATACAGTAATATTTTGATCTGATTTGAAATAAATTAATTAAATTGACTTAAAATTGCATATCTTATCATTAATTAGTAATATAAAAAACATGGTTATAAAAATCTGATTTAAATCAAAAAAATCGATTAAAATCAAAAAATCCGATTTTTTTGATTTTTATAAAAAAAATCATGATTTTTATCAACCCTGGTCCCTCTGGATGACATTATGTCGGTAGCTCAGTGGCACTGTGAGTCAAGTTTTACAGACCAATATATCCGTGACACCTCGAATCCTCTCGCCTTATCGATTTTGAAAAAATAAGTAGGTGTACATTTTTTATGAGGTTTCCTCATTATTTATATATATCACAATTAATTAATGGGAACAACCACTTAGTTGGGACTGCATCAGTCTTCACCACTGGGAAGATGATGTCAGCAGCCAAACTCAACAAGGTCAGTCTTGTTTATGTGTTGTTCATTGTTAATTGTATTGTCACGTGACCCTTTGTTATTAACATGGTGATGGTATGTGTTTTATGTGGTTCATTATTGAGAGTATACGAAAATGGAGCCTTTTCGTCTCTTGTCCTATAGTACATGGCACTTGTACGTAGAGAGCGTATGGGACATTGAGGTCATTCAGTCTTCCTACCAAGAAGAGGGGGGGGAGCGCATATGACATTCGGTCATCTCTCATCCATCGGTTTGTGTTAGCCGATGTTCGCATCTAATCCTGACTATGTTTTCACACAGTTTCAGAAGTTTAAGTGCCTTAAACGCAGAAAAGCGCATAGGGAAGAGCTGGTCTTTTGACCTCGCCTCCCTCCAGCCGAATTCCCTGACGAATTCTGGCAATATCAAAGAGTATTAGGGAGGTAAGTATACTCTTGAAGTGAAATAAACGAAATCACGGATTTCTTTTTTCACGAGACAGTTGATACTTACCTCCTTAATACGGACCCGGCCTCTCCACCCCACAGAGGCTCGGTCTTCAGGCTCTTCTAAGTTGCATGGTGTCAGCCAATAAATTAGTCAGAGGAAGTGCTAGTCTGCGCACGCGCGATGGTGGAGCTGGCATCTGCCGGACTGCCCTCTGACTCCCTGCCCAGTAGGGGCACCTAGCCTTTTTAATCTGAGTGTTTTATTGAGTGAAAGCTGATATTTAGCAATATCAAAGAGTATTAGGGAGGTAAGTATCAACTCTCTCGTGAAAAAAGAAATCCGTGATTTCGTTTATTGTGTTACTAGTGTGTAAAGATACATTTCACTTATGTTGCCATTGTTATGAGACTAACATGGGTGTCATATCGTGTCATATTTGTGAGCATGTTTTATTCACCAGGCGTAATGGATGGCCGTGATGTTGTCAGTAAGAAGCAGACACAGGGGCTCCGGCGACCATTTGGTGTTGCAGGTCGGTATATGCCATTTAAGGGGTAAAATTTGTCATTAATCATTTAACCCTGGAATTGCTTCAGGAAAATTTAAATTTTCTTATAAAAAATGTCCATTTGCAGAGCAAGAGAAGACTATTGTTTGAAAATTTACCACTGAAATGACTGTCTGTTATGATGATGATGATGATGAGTTATTGTCAATGATGATGATGATGATTAGTTATTGACGATGATGGTGGTGCAGGTGGTGGTGGTGATGAGTTATTGATGATGGTGATTATCATGATGATGATGACGACGACGAATTCAGGGTTCCTAGCGACTCTTGAAATCAGGGAAACCCTTGAAAATGAGTACGTTTTTCCAGTCACGGAGAACTTGGGGAATTTGGAAAAAAACACCAAAAATCAGGGACACTGACACAGAAGGGAAGGTTTTTACATTTTGGCATATATGTCTTGTGTCATGTGTCCAAGTTGTGTCATTGTGTCAGTTGTTTCTCTTAGAATGAAAGCACCAGGTGTGAAATTGGGGATTAATTGATTGAGATAGCAACACATTTGATTCTATTATATGTTATTATTATCATCATGTTATGTAATATTTATTTTTTTATATGCTACAATGACTTCGAGAAAACAATGACTTTCAAACTATTTTCAAACTGTAGCTTATATTATCATGCTCTACAGATGCAGCCTGTATAGGGGCTCTTTTATATGTAGCATTATATATCCTATAGAACAGTTGTATAATGACGGAAATTTATTACATCTGGATTCTACATCCCACCTGAGATTTGACATTTCGGTGGAGATTCCACATCCTGGAAAGGTAGCTGATTTTCCTTATTATTAATTTTTTGTATCGGGAGCAACATTAACAAAAATATCTTGTGTATGTTGTTGTGTTTTGTTGTCAGCGCTGGATGTGACAGACATCATTCAGGGTACTACTGAGCATGACGAGGAGAAGCATCTCTTCCTTCCTTGCTTACAGTGAGTAAACACAAACACACACACTTGCTCATCTCTTCCTTCCTTGCTTACAGTAAGTAAACACACAAACATGCACGCACGCACACACTTGCTCAGGGTAAGATAGCATGACGAGGAGAAACATCTCTTCCTTCCCTGCTTACAGTGAGTAAACACACGCACACGCACTTGCTCAGCTTCTGAAGGTTACATGCTTCATGGGGTTTAACTAAGGACCTGCTGAATTTTTTTAAAACGCTTTAATGGAAGTTGTTGGTGACTAAGACCAACAACTTTCAGTCAAATTGTGTTCAAAATATTCAGCAGATCCAGAGTTATTGAAATTATTGTCTGATGGGGTGCAGCAATCAAACAGTTAAAGCTGACATGTCATGTAAAATAGTCATATATTAACCATACAGTGAGTATACACTAACTTTCTTTCATATCATAGTTTTCTCTTCAAATTAATTTCAAAATATTCAACAGAGCCTTTTTATATCATAAAGAATATTCATTTTCCGGGATTTGTGTTTGAAAGTGTCAATAGTTACGCCTGGTTTCCGAGCTGTGGTCACTGTTGTTTACACATGTTTTTGGCAGGTGTTCTGAACATGAGTTTCTGGACAGTGTCATTCGCAAGCTGACCACCGCACGTGATGTCAATCATAAAGGGTATGGACTCTGGGTATCTATCAAGGTGCTGTATGGAGATCTTAAGCAGGCAAGTTGCATTACCGAGTCTGTCTGTCTGTCTGTCTGTCGATTTTCCAGAACTTACTCAAACTTTGACACAAGAACCTGCACTATGTAAAACTAGGATTCCCCAGCTGTAAGAAATATAATCTGAACAATTACAAATTTGTCCAATATCCTCATCATTGATATAGTTTTCAATCAGGTTGCCATGAGGTGAAGTGTCCTTTGTAAACAATGTTACTTAAAGCTGTTACGCTTTAGCTTTTGACCGCAGCATTGGAATGCCTGTTTGGGACCCCATACACAAGCATCCATCCAAGTTCGGAGAAGATCCATCCAGTAGAACCAGATGTATTGAAATATGTCTTGCGGAGAGGAAGAAGAAAAAGAAGCACTCCATGTTCACATTAACTAGCGCCGCGTTTAAAATGGAGGACACCCTATGAATAAAACATGATTGCTCTGACTTACAGCATAAATGTGTTGTGGATAGGGTTATACAGAAATACTATTTCATCTGCCCCATCCTTCTTTTGCTAACATCCACCCAACAATCACCCGTGTTGACATCGATCGGTCACTGAACTCCCTGACTCAATTTCGAGAAAACTATACAGGTAAGCTGTTGAATATTATGAAACTAATTTGACTGGGTGCTGTTGCTGTCAAAATTGTTGGATGGAGCGTAGCTAATGATTGAGGGGGCGTAGGTATAACTGGATTCCTCCATTATTATCTCACCTGGCAGCGTGGGGTGTCTGTCTGTCTGTATGTCCAACTTTTTCTTTAAACAACTTCTCAAGAACCACAGCCAATTTCAATTATAGTTGGTATCCTTACGGCAGGGAGATCCAAGTTTGTTGAAACGAACCCGATCGGCCAATCTGGCTTGCGGCCATCTTGGATTTTGGCAGATTTTTAGAAATGTCTTTAAAAATCTTCTCCGAAACAGCTTGGTGGATTGATTCAAAACTCATGAAATATCATCTAGGACAAGAGCTGAACTAAGTTTGTTCTTTGAGGGAACTTGATTGGCCAAATAGTTTTTGCGAAAACGACTTCTACAGAACCGCTGAATGAATCTGGCCAAAATTTGGGAGATATGAAATGTGACAAAGGCCGTTGACGTTTGGTCAAGGGACGTTGATGCATCAAAAAACATGGCAGGAGTGGGCCAATCAAAATGTAACGTGTTTGGTGGCCATTTTGGACTTTTTATTTGATGGGTTTTGAGGCCAAAATTGGATTTATAGAGGCTTTTGGATATTCTGATTTCAAATTTGCCATTTTTGAAGTTGTCGGATAAATGGTTTCGCGGCCATCGTGATTTCACATCATGAGAACATACTTACCGCCCTAACACTCTTGATATACTAGTATATCGGCTCTAAATTCAATAATATTCAGAATTATAAAATGTTAGGTGCCCCTAATGGGCAGGTGGATGTACACAGTCACGCACATGACAGACCCCACCCACTGCGCATGCGCATACTGGTACTTCCGTTTTCTAATATATTGACTGACCAACCACATGTTGAAAACTCCCAGTCTCTTTTTGAGAACTTTCAATAATTCTTATCACCTTTTGGATTAATGGCTGATTCTAAGTCTGCAGAGGAGTCTTCCTCATCATCTGTTAAGGTGATATTGTTCCATTTATTAATTATAGACTTGTAACTTATATGTTACCGGTTTTCATCGTTGCCGTTTTCGCGTTACCGCGTTTTCAGGTGCTTGGAATCCTTGTTAAATTTCTCCCAGCGCCTAGGGCTATTAATCCCTTGTGCTTTGTGTTCACAGGTTCAACTTATGGATGAGTTAGGGGTCCTGTTCTTCTCTCGAAGGTTGTTCACGTCTCTTTTTTTACTTATCATTGTGATATGTCTACGGGTTGGAGATATATTAAATGAATAAAATAAATATCTCCTTCCTTTTATCCCATCCCCCTCATCAGTTCTTCTGAAAGAAGAGTCTCGACGGATGGATGGACGTGTTCTCCTGCACAAGAGGATGGTTTTGCCTGTGCTCAGGCTAAGGGAGTTTATTAGTTATGGCACGTAATTATTTGAAAATAGTCACAATTTTCTGCTGCCTTAAATGTTATTGCACTGTATTCTCTCTTGTGTGTGCATGGGTTCTCGAATATATATAATTTGATATTATTTTATTCGGGAGTAATGAATGTCTTTATTCTCTAGATATTTCTTGCATTCATTTCTGACATCCCCTCTCGTTGAAGGAGCTTTTGCATTGAGGTTTGATGTCATAATCAACCAGAGTTTTTTCTCTCCTTGATGTCATAATCTTAGTTTAGAGAAGTCTGATGTGTTTATCACCCTTTATTTTGAAGGTGGAGAGATATCTAGATAGTCATTAATCTTTTTCTCTCTCTTTCTTAATTTGGGATCCTGGTTGTGATTAGTTATTATTAACTAGAGAAGTCAGCTGTCCCGTCAGGGTTGTCTGTTGTAAAAGTGGATGTCTTCTCTCGAGTTTGTTCTTGTTTTGTACTAATAGTCAATTAACAGGGGTTTGCAAACTATAATGCTCATTGTCTTCGTATGCCTTCCCTTTTTCAGAAGTCATGTCCATCTTGCTTCAAGCCTATGAAGGCTAGATTCTTCCCCCACCCTTGCCATCTTTGTTCAGTGTGTAGGCTGTCTAACAAATGTGTCATTTGTAAAGAGGGGTGGGTGGGATCTAACCTCTGAATTCTTTGCTTTTCAGGCTAAGCTGATGGCTGAGGAGGGCAAGAAGGCAAAGAAGGAGGGTAAGAAGAAGGCCTCTGAGGAGGGTGAGCTCGAGGCCTTCAAGGTTGAGTTAGTGAGTGAGATGCGCAGGACTTTGAAAGATCTGATGCCTGACATGCTTCGCGACATGTTGTCTGGCACAGGTGTTTCAACTTCCTGCGCATCGACCTCAGTGCAGGTAGTCCCTGTCGCTGGATCATGCCCTACTAGCTCGGACAAAGTGTTTAGTGATCATGGGGCAGCCGTCTTGGACCCAGGCTTGATGTTCGCATCGCCTGGTGATCCAGCGGCGCGAGCAGCATCAGGCGGGACCCGACCAGCGACGAGTACCCTCATCATCTGCTTTCGGGCATTCTCCTGGTCAGTCTAGGTTAGTTTTTCTTGCTAACCCAGAGTCTAACTTTCCTGACCAGGAAGATGATGAAGACTACCTGCTCGGTCCACAGGATGAGCATGAAGACATGGATGCGAGCGTCTACACTCCTCTCATTGGGAGCGCGGCCGCTCGCACCTATGGCACTGTTCCCTCGGGAGCAGGCTTCATGATTCAGCCTATGCGTAGAATCTCATACGGATGATCCGGGCCGCGCTGGTGTGCATGTTACCTCTCACACAAGCGCGGCCTTGGTTCCCGGTCAGCCTATGGAGAATGTTATGCCAGCCCTCGCGGGCCCGTATGCATTCCCTGGGCAGCCGGGTTTGTCTATAGCCTCCACCTGGGCCTTACCTGCGAATGCCATTGAGGATGACGAGGGCCCGCTGCTCGTCGGCAATTCGCAGGTAGCCACGGATGAAGACTGGTCTGAAGCGTGCGCGTGGCTCCTCCCTGTCAGACCAGAGCTCCGTGGACGAAACGGCCGCCGGTAACCCTCGGGCATGGTTACAGGCAAAGCCGTTGGCCAACACGACTCTTAGATATGTTCTCTGCGGCAGAGGAATCGATTAGACCGAAAGGTTGCCTCACGAAGGTTGCCTCGCGAAGGCCCCCCCCCCCCCCCGCGAGGTTGCTAGGCGATGTCGGGTTACTGCTAGTCAGTATGCTCGATATGGCCTAGCGCCCAAACCGAGCGCGGACGACCGCGCCGCTCTGGGAGAAGATACGCGGCCAGGTTCCCATGCTAATGCCGCCTTGCGTGACACCGAGCAGAGCTCACGAGCAGTGATTAGTGCGCTGTCTCATGTCTCTCAGCTGCTATCTGGGGTAGTAGCAACCTCGGTGCAGCAACAACCTAGCCCCGTGACATTCCAACGAGCCATCCAGGATGGGATCAACCTGGTATTGGACTGTCTGACTAGGTCAGTCACGAAGTCACTGAGGACGAGGTGCTCTTTTGCTTTGGACAATTTGTGCCCGTCTCAAGAGCTCAAGTCGCGCTTGTTGCAAGTGCCGATGGCAGGCCCTGGTCTTTTTGGAGGTGAAGATTGTCGGCACCTCCAAGAGACAGTGACTTTGGTGAACAACCAGAGGGTGCTGCGCGCACGGTTTGAAGTGCTGTGTGGAGAACATGTGCGTGTTCAGCCCTCGGCTGCTCGACAGCAGTACGCTCGTGGCGGTGCTGGCATTGTCAGAGGCCAACAGGCCGGCCGGGTTCAGAGACCGCAGCCAGCCAGACAACAGCCCGCGCACCGTGGTGCACGTGCTGCTGGGCGTGGCGCACGAGGAGCGGCACATGGGAACCGGGCCTGATGGGCTAAAAAATGTTCCAGTTACCGCAAGTACCACTCGGGTGTTGTCACTCGTACCAGAGACACTCCCACTTCTAAAATTGAGGTCGTTTGACTTGCCACATTCAGAAGTGGGAGCGGTTAATTCAGGACCGCTTAGTCTTGCAATGGCTTTCGCGCGGATACAGTCCAGAATGGATAAGAGGTCCACTGTTGCATCTATCTCTGGTACCGGTCTGGACTCAAATTCCAAGAGATCCAGACAAACGGTTGTGCATAGAAGAGGAGATAGAATCTCTAATTCTAAAAGAAGCAATTCAACCGGCTCAAGATTGTCCGGGCTTCTATTCAACCGTGTTTCTTGTGACAAAGAACACACCGGAGGGTGGAGACCAATTCTCAACCTCAAACCTCTAAACAAGTTTATAGATACACCGAGTTTCAAAATGGAAACAGTAAAATTGGTGGTGTTGGGGCTAGAGAAGGGGATGTGGACAGCATCAATAGATCTCAAGGATGCTTATTTCTATATTCCAGTTGCAAGGAGTTTTTGTCGGTTCCTGAGATTTGCTTTTCAGGGACGCCAATGGGAATTCAAGGTTCTTCCATTCGGCATCTTGCCGGCTCCAGGGGTCTTCACTCGAGTGGTACTTGCTATCACGGCATACCTCCGCAGGAGAAATAAAGCTGTTCACACTTACATAGACGACTGGTTGCTGAAAGCACACAACCCAGAAAATTTGACAGCAAATCTGGAGATAGTTTTGAAAACGCTCACAGATTTAGGCTGGATAATCAACTTTCAGAAATCAGAGCTGACTCCATCCCAGAAGTTTGTTTACCTGGGTATGTTTTTTCGATCTGGAAATAGGATATGTTTATCCATCCCAGGAGAGAGTGGAAAATCTCCTCTCGTGCATTCAGTTGGTTTGCAACAGTCATTATATTCTAGCACGAGTCTATCTGAGATGTTAGGTCTGATGGTTTCAATGGAACCAGTCATTCCTCAGGCGGCCTTACGCAGGCAGCCGATTCAATTGTTTCTCATGGCTGAGTGGACGCAGAGTTCAGGATCACTGGACTCCCGCATTCAAGTGTTGGACCCTCTCATTCATCACCTTCATTGATGGAGGGAGGAAATCTCCTGGCGGGGGTCATGCTGACCCCTCCCCACACTCAAGTAACGATGTTTACGGATGCATCGATTTAGGGATGAGGAGCTTGCCTGGAAGAAGCCACTATATCAGGGCTTTGGAATCTGGAACAGTCAAAGGAACATATCAACATGCTAGAATTGCGGGCTGTAATTCTAGGCCTGGAACACTTCTTAAAAGAGGTGGAGGGAAAATTTATGATGATACGTTCAGACAACTCTACAGTAGTGAGTTACATAAACCGCCCGGGTGGAACGAAGTCACCCAGTCTCTGTATGATGACATGGAAGCTGCTTTGCTGGTGCATGGATCATATGATCACCTTGAAAGCAGTTCATATTCCGGGAAGGCTGAATCTGTTAGCAGACTCATTGAGCCGAAGGATGAGCATTCTGCCTACGGAATGGCAACTAAATCAATGTGTGGCGGATCACCTGTTCAATCATTTGGGAAAGCCCAACATAGATCTGTTCACAATGAAGAAGAATGCGAAGATGACGACGTACGTTTCTCCGATTCCAGTTCCAATCGCTATTGCAATAGATGCACTAGCTATCAGTTGGAAGGGAATGTATGCATACGCATACCTTCCAACAATCCTGATTCAAAGGATTCTTCAGAAGATCAAGCAGTAGGAATGCCAAGTGCTTCTGATCGCCCCAAATTGGCCACGCCGATCATGGTATACGGATCTGCTGGACCTTCTGGTCTGCAATCCGGTTCCTCTGCCTCTGATGGACGACATTATCTTCCAGGGCAAGGCCCTTCACAACAATCTGTCAATGTTCAGATTGACTGCGTGGATGATGTCAAAAAATCAGCGATTAAGGAGGGCTTTTCTGAGCAAGCAGCCAATTTCATGGCCAGAGCCAGAAGGGGGTCAGCGTCCAGAGCATATAATTATAAAATCAACAAATTAGCAGAGTTGTGCTCAAAAAGATGTTTCAATCCGATGGAAGCATCTATTCAGGTAGTAGCTGATTTTCTCTGTCACCTGTATGATGCCTATAGTCTTAAGCCTAATTCTATTGCAGGATACAAATCAGCATTAATAACTGTTATCCCTTGCTTGGCAAAGAGGTGAAGTGATGAAGTAAGTGTTTTAAATACTCTTATTAAAGATATGGGTAATCTCAGACCAAGAAATCCTCCACTGACACCGTCATGGAGTCTCTCTGGTTCTGCAAGTTTTGACTGATAAACCTTTTGAACCACTGAGTGCTATATCTGTAAAACTATTGACACTTAAAACCGTATTTTTAGTTGCGGCAGCATCAGCCAGACGCAGGAGTGAAATTCCTGCCTTGTCTGCTGAGCATGACCGTTATATAGTTACAGGTGAAGGCCTTAAGCTTCTACCAAGATTGAATTTCTTGGCTAAGAATCAATCATTAAAATATCCGGGTCAACCTATTATTTTACGTGCCTTAACCAGATATGATCCTGGTGCTAAAGCATGGTGTCCTGGCTGTGCTTTAAATAAGTACAAGAGAAGAACTCAGGTTTCGCGGACGGACCCATGTTCCCTATGGTTGTCATGTATTGAACCCCATGGTAGGGCGTCAAGAGACACTTTCCAGATGGAGAGTAGAATGTATTCAATTCTGTCATAAGACAGCCACTGGAATTCAAGTAGATAGAGCCAAGGCTCATAGTGTCCGTGATGTGGTAACTTCCACGGCATTATTTAATGGTGTTTCTATTAAAGACATGTCAGTAGCCCAGTGGCACTGGTAATCGAGTTTTATCTACCATTACCTTCGTGACACTTCTAACCCGCTCGCCGTCTCAGTCCTCAGAAAATAAATAATGTAGAGGTATATATTTGTAATTAGTTTTCCTCCTCTGCTATTTACAAATATCACATTTGTTAGTAGGGTATCCCTACTATTAGCTGGTACAATTCTCTTCATCCGGTGGGGGAAGAGATGAGTGCCGCGGCCAAGACATAGAGGTCAGTATATGTGACCATTTAGTTTTTTTGTCTTGGTGATGGTGTCATATTTTTAATTTTTAATATGGTGATGGTTAATGTCTCTTAATTGTGTTTCTTTCAGAAAGCTTTTTGAAAATGAAGCAATTCTTCTTTTTCCAATGTCTAGTAATACTTTGCATCAAGTATTAGAGAACGTGCTAGTCATTTAGAGCAGCGTTTTTTCCTAACCTTCCTCAGAAAGAGGGGGGGGGGGGGCATTTGCTTTTTGATTAATCTCTCTTCATCGGTCGATTATCCGATGCAAAATTCTATTCCTGGTTGTGTTTCGGATACAATTCCAGATGTTTTAAATCTCTTGAAAATTCAAAGAGCTAGTCTCTTCGAGGGTGTGCTGGTTTTCAGGACCTTGCCTCCCTCCCGCCAAATTGACTTTCAAATTCTGGCTTATCAAGAGTGTTATGGAAGTAAGTATGTTCTCATTATGTGAAATAAGAAAATTTACCAAATTTCTTTTTCACGAGTGAGATAACATACTTACCTCCCTAACAGGATCCCAGCCTCTCCACCCCACGGAGGCCTGGTCGTTTGGTTATTTGAATAGTTGCTTCTATGTCAGCCAATATTTAGTAACAGAAGTACCAGTATGCGCATGCGCAGTCGGTGGGGTCTGGCATGTGCATGACTGTGTACATCCACCTGCCCATTAGGGGCACCTAACTTTTTATAATTCTGAATATTGTTGAATTTAGAGCCGATATACTAGTATATCAAGAGTGTTAGGGAGGTAAATATGTCATCTCACTCGTGAAAAAGAAATTTGGTAAATTTTCTTAAACTTTCCTAGCAAAAACTCCCATATTAAAGCAATGGGAAATTTTTAATGTCTTCTCGAGAACCACTGAGCCGATTTCAAGTATATTTGCCAGAAAGCATCCTTCATGTATAGAGCTACAGGTTTGTTCAAATTTACCGGTTAGCCAATTTGCTTGGTTTGATTTTTAGAAACGTCTTTAAAAATCTCTGAAACCGCTTAACGGGTTTATGTGAAACTCAGGAAAATTCATCTAGGGCAAGAGCTGAACCAAGTTTGTTCAAAGGAACCTGATGGGCCGATTTGCTTGACAGCCATCTTTCATGACCTAGTTCTTCTAGCAATTCTCACCAAAACCTTTTGATTCTAATTATAGGCGATGACCTTTCTAATTAGAATGCCTAAGTGCCAGAGAAGCGATACAGGCGCTGTAGGCCTCTTGCGTTCATCATATTCAACATGTAGTTTTATTCTGTTTTGGAATGTGTTGTGTTATATTTTATGTGTATGGTATGTTATTGTAGGTGCATGAGGAGCATCCTCACTTGATGCTGGGAAATACCGCTGTGGTCAGAAAGATGGGCTTTCCAGAGGTCATCATGCCAGGTCAGATAAATATAGCTCTTAACCCTTTAATGGTCAAGCCGGCCAAAACTGGTCTCTGCACTGGTCTTGAGGAATCTCTATTTGCAGGCCAAGAGAAGACTCTTTGAAAACTTACCACTAGAATGCCTGGCTCGATAACCGAGCCAGTCATTCCAGTGGTAAATTTTCAAAAATAGTCTCTTGGCATGCAAATCGACATTCAATAAGCAGATATTTTTTACCTTTTTAAAAATCTGGCCATTAAAGGGTTCAACACGTTACTCACATTTTTTTCTCGGGTGTTCAAAGAACTGAAGAGCTTATATGTCCTCACCACGGCGGCATCTGTGTCGTTGGCAGTTTTGCTTAACTTTTCTGTTTAGCTCAGCTACTGCTAAACAATCAGGGTTATAGTAACCAAACTTCATCGATCTCGCTATTGCTGCATTTCAATGCATTTATCCCATTCCTACCTATATTTTCATCTCGGGGAATTTTGGTAATTCTCGTTATGTTTTGGTTTTACCGTGACGTAGTACATACACGTGAACCTTTCTGTTTGGCTCTGCTACAGCTAAACTTGTTAGATACTAACTAGATATATTTCTCAATCATTATGTTTTGAGAACACACAAACATCCTTTGCTTACAAAGATCACTGGTTTATGTGTCTGTATTTGACTTTATTTTTATGTCTTTTGTAGGTGATGTTCGTAATGATATTTACGTGACGCTATTTCAAGGAGAGTTCTCAAAAGGAACAAAGTCCTCGGATAAGAACGTTGAAGTGACCATGCATGTCTGCAATCAACATGGAGAGACAATACCGGTAAGCCTCCCCTTTATCACACTGACTGATGTCAATATGGACAGACAATACCTGTAAACCTCCCCTTTATCACACTGACTGATGTCAATATGGACAGACAATACCTTTTCACATCAAGAGTATACTTACCTCCCTAATACTTTTGATATTGCTAAATATTGGCTTTCACTCAATAAAACACTCAGATTAAAAACAGTTAGGTGCCCCTACTGGGCAGGTAGTCAGAGGTAGTCCGGCGGATGCCAGCCCCACCACCGCGCATGCGCCGACTACTACTTCCTCTTTGCTAATTTATTGGCAAGGAGAACACATGTGCTTGTTAGTTATCTGCAAGTTTCACGAGTTTAAAAGCCTTTTTTCACGTCTGTTACGGTCGAATATTGTTGAAAGAGATGTCTGAGAGGACAAATTCGCCAGAGGAGGGGACGGGATCTCTTTATCAGGTGAATTCAATGATATTCTAGCGAGTTTTTTCCCCGGTGTAATGTGTTTCCGGGACTCGCGCTTACCGTGATTAGCGCCTGTTTGAGTTGGTTTTTTCCAACATGGTGCTTTATAAGTCTAATTTCTCTTTGTGTTTATGTCCACAGGTATGGTTTTGCATTATTAGTGGACATCTCAGCACAGGAGGGTTTGTTTTTCTCCACCACGGTTCCATTTCCTACTAATATTGTTAGGTTAGCTAACCAAAAAGTCTATGTTCAGTGAGTTGGAGGCTTACTATAAAGGTCTTCTCACTTTGCCCTCTTGATCCAATTCCTTCCCCAAGGTGGAGAAAGGTGAAGAGGCGTAGTCTTGGTGGAGTGCTCCAGTGCATCACGGTGGATGGTTTGTCTATACAAGGTGTCAGGTATATGATTAATGATATGAGGTAATATGAATTATTTGAAAAAATAATGACTGATTTTTTACCATTTTTTATCATTCTGTATCTGATGATGTGTAGTCTGAATATCCTTTGGAGGATGTTCTAGTTATGAATACGATTCGTCCTTGCACTTGGATGCTTGTTACGGACCGATTAATTTCTGTTAAGGGATTGATGACGTCATAATCGGCCTTGCGCTTTATTAACATTTAAAGTTTTGTCCAACGCTGGTTTTCTTCTTGATTAGTGATCTTTATGATCCTGTCCCTCTCTTTTAGTTTGGTTTTGAGTTTCTTCTAACCGTAACTAACTTGCTCATTGTCCTCGTCCTTTGTCCTGTTTCAGAGACCTGGTTGCCCGTCCTGTGGTCGATTTCTGAAAGATAAATTTGCGCCACATTTGTGTTTTAGTTGCAGTCCCTGTGGACCGTTGCTAAAATGCGATATATGTAAGCAGTGGGGGGGTGAGCTAATGGCTGACTTTTTATCGTTATAGGCGAGGGAGAAGGTGATGGAGGAAGAGAGGAAGGCGAAGAAGGAGGGTGGTAAGAAGGGTAAGAGGAAGGCCTCATCCGCGGTGGATATGGAGGCCTTCCGGTCCGAAATGTTGGGAGAGATGCAGAGGACAATAAAGGATTTGGTCCCAGAGTTGCTTCGCAGCATGCTGCCTGGGCCAGGTCCTTTGTTGTCCTCAGCATCTGCTTCGGAGCAGGTGATCCCCGCCTCTGAATCCGAGTTCCTTAGGTCCGGTCCGGTGTTCGATGTGGATTCAGAGGTGGCCCCGTTGTTGGGGGCGGTCCACGACCCTGGCAGCAGGCTTGGTGCCGCGCCGAGGGGCCGTGGACAACGGTTGTTGCTGGGACCCGCGGTCTGCTCATCAGACCCTGGGTATCCGCGCGCCGCGGGTGTCAAATCCTCCTATGGCACCTTCCCTGCCCAGTCCGGGTTAGCTCTCTTTGCTGACCCGGAGTCTAATCTTTCTGGCCAGGAGGAAGAGGATTACCTGCTAGGGTCGCCGTCTGGGGACGTGGCCATGGAGTACGACGTCGGTGCACCCCTCACGGGGAATACAGGCGACGTGTTCCATGGTTCTACTCACGCAGGAGTAGAATTCACGGTCCAGAAGGTGTCCCTGGGTGGTGCTGATGGCCACGGTTACCGCATACCTCGGCTTGCCGAGAGTATCGCTGGTTCTGGCCAGGGCCGTGGTGGGGCGGTGTCTGCCCCGCGCTCTACCACGGCGCCGGCTCCTGGTCAAGCCAGGGAGTTTAGCATGCCTGTTCTTTCGGGCCCGCATGCTTTCCCTGGCTTGCCAGGGGTATCAGCATATCCGCCGTCGAGTTCAACTGCCTGCGCTCAGGAGGAAGACGAAGGCCCTTGTCTAGTAGAGTGCTCACAGTTAGCCACGGAGGAGGATTGGTCGGACGCTTGCCAGTGGCTGGTAAGCGTTCGGCCAGATCTGCCCGTGGAGCAGTCGGCAATCCAGCGTGACCATAGGCCGTGGTTAGCTGGTAGGCCGACTGCCACCGCTATGCCATCTCTGCCGCTGGCTGAGCATGTCGTGGACATGTTCGAGGCCATTAAGACGAATGGGCGTCTCGCGAAGGCCCCTCGCGAGGTGGCTAGACGTTGCCGCATCGTGCCCCTGGATTACCAGCGGTACGGTGTGGTGCCTAAGCCTAGCATGGATGATCGCGCGGCTTTGGGCGAAGATGCGCGGCCAGGCTCCCGTTCTGACACGGGTGTCCTGTGCTCGAACGCGTTGCGTTCGGCGAATACCGCGCTACGTGATGCGGAGGAGAGTGGGAGAGCTTCGATTGCTGCTCTGTCCCATGTCTCCCAGCTGTTACAGGGGGTGGTAACAGCATCCGCTTCACGTCAGCCAAGCCCGGTAACAGTCCAGAGAGCCATCCAGGATGGTATCAACCTGGCTCTGGACTGTTTGACGCGGGCGGTGACCAGGAGTGTCCGGGCGAGGCGCACGTTTGCCCTTGACAATCTGTGCCCGTCCCAGGACCTGTATAATAGGCTACTGCGAACGCCTATGACAGGTCCTGGTCTCTTTGGAGGCGAGGGATGTAGGCACCTCCAGGAGACGGTGACTCTGGTCAACAACCAGAGGGCGCTGCGTGAGCAGTTTGAGGTGCTCCGGCGGGAGCGCGTTTGCGCAGCACCCCCTGCGTATCGTCCCCTGCAGGCTCGAGGTGGCGCTGGCCAGGTCAGAGGCCAGACACCATCGCAGCGCCGGCCTAGGCTGCGTGCGATTCGGCCAGCAGCGAGGGGGGCGCAGCCAGCCAGGCAGCAACCCGCGCACCGTGGTGCGCGCGGTACTGGGCGGGGCGCGCAGGGATCTGGTCGCGGTAATCGGGCCTGATGGGCCGGTTACCATGGTGGGAACCACTCCGGTGTTTCAGGCCGAGAAGACAGTGCCACTCTCTCACTCCTTATGTCCACCTCTCTCCCTAGCTGGACCGGTGGGCGGCCGGTTGGTCGGCCACTTGACAGAGTGGAAGCGGTTGACTCAGGACCGTTTAGTCTTGCGATGGCTTTCAGTCGGGTATCGTCCCGATTGGATAACAGGCCCGCCATCGAGACTGTCTCTCGTGCCGATCTGGACTCCGATTCCAAGGGATCCAGATCAAAGGTTGTGTATAGAGGAGGAAATAAATTCCCTCATACAAAAGGAAGCCATTCAGCCGGCGCAGAGGTGCCCGGGCTTCTATTCAACCCTGTTCTTAGTAACGAAAAACACCGGAGGGTGGAGGCCGATTCTCAACCTCAAGCCATTGAACAAGTTCATAGAGACGCCCAGTTTCAAGATGGAGACTGTGCGCTCGGTGTTGGCGGGGTTAGAGCAAGGAATGTGGACAGCGTCAATAGATTTGAAGGATGCTTATTTCCACATTCTCATAGAGAGGAGTTTCCGTCGCTTCCTGAGATTTGCATTCCAGGGCAGACAGTGGGAATTCAGGGTATTACCCTTCGGGATTTCCACGGCTCCTCGGGTCTTCACCCGTGTGGTTCTCGCGATCACTGCATACCTCCGCAGGAGAAGCATAGCAGTCCACACCTACATAGACGACTGGTGTTGAAAGCACACACCCGGGAAAGGTTATCGGCCAATCTGGAGATTGTTTTGAAAACTCTCACGGACTTGGGCTGGATAGTCAATTTCCAAAAATCAGAGCTAACTCCATCCCAGAAGTTTGTTTACCTGGGCATGTTCTTCGATCTCGAGTCGGGATATGTTTATCCAACTCAGGAGAGGGTTCAAAGACTCATCTCAGTAATACAGTCGGTGTGCGACAGTCGTCATGTCCTGGCACGGGTTTACTTGAGAATGCTGGGGTTGATGGTTTCATTGGAACCAGTCATTCCGCAGGCCGCCTTGCGCAGGCGCCCGATCCAGTTGTTTCTCATGACACAGTGGACCCAGAGTTCAGGTTCGCTGGACTTGAATGTGTCAGTGTTGGCGCCTCTGATTCACCACCTGCAATGGTGGTTGAATACAGAGAATCTCTTGCCGGGGGTTTTGCTAACCCCTCCCCACCCTCAGGTGACTGTGTATACAGATGCATCGATGGAGGGGTGGGGAGCTTGTCTGGAAGAGTCCACGATATCAGGGCTTTGAGATCTGGATCAGTCCAAGGAACATATCAATCTACTAGAGCTAAGAGCAGTAGTCCTGGGCCTGGAACATTTCTTACAGAAAGTTCAGGGCAAGATTGTTCTAATTCGTTCAGACAACTCAACAGTAGTGACTTACATAAACCGCCAGGGCGGAACGAAGTCGCCCAGTCTCTGTATGATGACATGGAAACTGCTTTGTTGGTGCCTAGATCATGGGATCACCTTGAAGGCAGTTCATATTCCGGGAAGGCTAAATCTGCTAGCAGACTCATTGAGCCGAAGGATGAGTGTTTTACCCACGGAATGGCAACTAAATCAATGTGTGGCGGATCGTCTGTTCGACCATTGGGGGAAACCCAACATCGATTTGTTCGCAACGAAGAAGAATGCGAAGATGACGACGTACGTCTCTCCGATTCCAGACCCAAGCGCTTTCGCAACAGATGCGTTAGCTATCAGCTGGGCGGGAATGTATGCATACGCATTCCCTCCAGCAATCCTGATTCCAAAGGTGCTTCAGAAAATCAGGCAGCAGGAGTGCCAAGTGCTTCTGATCGCCCCGGATTGGCCAAGCCGATCGTGGTATACGGATCTGCTGGACCTTCTGGTCTGCAATCCGGTTCCGCTGCCTCTGATGGACGACCTTATCTTCCAGGGCAAGGTCCTTCACGACAATCCGTCATTGTTCCGATTGACTGCGTGGATGTTGTCAAGGAATCTAGAATTAAGGAGGGCTTTTCTGAGCAAGCGGCCATATTTATGGCCAAAGCCAGGAGGGGGTCAACCTCCAGAGCATATAATTATAAAATCAACAGATTTGCAGAGTGGTGCTCAAAAAGATGTATTGATCCAATGAACTCATCTATTCAGGTAGTGGCTGATTTCCTCTGTCACCTATATGATGCCTATAGCCTCAAGCCTAACTCTATTGCTGGTTACAAATCAGCATTAATGACTGTTATTCCTTGCTTGGCTAATAGGGGGAGTGATGAAGTAAGTACATTAAATGTATTAATTAAAGGCATGGGCAATCTAAGACCAAGGAATCCACCACTGATTCCAGTCTGGAGTTTATCCCTGGTGCTTCAGGTACTAGGAGATAAGCCTTTTGAACCACTTAGTTCCATTTCTATGAAAATGTTAACGCTTAAAACTGTATTTTTAATTGCTGCGGCCTCGGCAAGGCGTAGGAGTGAGATTCACGCCTTATCAGCCGAGGATGACCGTTTTGTGGTTACAGGGGAAGGCCTTAAGCTTCTACCTAGGATTAATTTCTTGGCTAAGAATCAGTCATTGAAATATCCAGGTCAACCTATTTTTTTGCCATCTTTAACTAGATATGATCCTAATTCTAAAGTATGGTGCCCCGTACGGGCGCTGCTCCGGTACAAACAGCGTACTTCGGAGTGGCGTACCGACCAGTCAGCGTTATGGTTGTCATATATTGAGCCCCATGGCAGGGCGTCTAAGGACACCATTTCCAGGTGGATTGTAGAATGTATTCAGTTTTGTCACAAATCCGCCACCGGGAGACAGGTTGATGTGGCCAAGGCTCACAGTGTCCGCGGTGTCGTGGCATCCACTGCCCTGTTTAGTGGGGTCCCTGTGGATGACATTATGTCCGTGGCTCAGTGGCACTGTGAGTCAAGTTTTACAGACCATTACCTCCGTGACACCTCTAACCCTCTCGCCTTGTCGATTTTAAAACATTAATCGTTTTTTTAATTTTGTGAGGAGTGCTTCCGCATTGCTTATATACTTCGCAATTTAGCGATGGTAACAACCACTTGTCGGGACTGTATCAGGCGTCTCTACTGGGATCATGATGACAGCTTCCAAGTTCAACAAGGTCAGTCTTGTTCATGTGTTGTTCATTGTTACTTGTATTGTCACGTTACCCGTTATTATTAATATGGTGATGGTTTATGTGGGAGGTGGTTCATCATAGAGAGTATACGAAAATGGAGCCTTTTCGTCTCAGTCCTATAGTACTTGGCACTAGTACGTGGAGAGCGTATAGGACATTGAGGTCATCTAGTCTTCCTCCCAGGGGGGGGGGGGAAGCGCATATGACATTCGGTCATCTCTCATGCATCGGTTGTGTTATCCGATGGTTTGTCAAATCCTGAATGTGTTCTCACACATTTCAGACGTCATAAGTGCCTTAAACGCGTGAAAGCGTATAGGGAAGAGCTGGTCTTTTGACCTCGCCTCCCTCCCGCCAGATTCACTTTCGAATTCTGGCAATATCAAAAGTATTAGGGAGGTAAGTATACTCTTGATGTGAAATAAACGAAATCTAGGATTTCTTTTTTCACGAGAGAGTTGATACTTACCTCCCTAGATACGGACCCGGCCTCTCCACCCCACAGAGGCTCGGTCTTCAGGCTCTTGGCAGTTGCATGTGTTAGCCAATAAATTAGTCAGAGGCAGGGTTGTTTGATTTAAATCAAATGATTAAAATCAGTGATTTAAATCATGATTAAAATCAGTCCAAAAAAATCAAAAAAATCATGATGCGATTTTTTTAAAAGTCAGTGTTTTTTTAATAAAATCATCATATTGTATTACTTGCTTTATTTCATCTGTATACACCCAATAACCTTTAAAAACTGTTGTTTTGACCTTGCCTCACAGTTGTTTTATAGGTGTTGCTTCTGTCCCTGATACTATAACCCCATTATCCCCATTTACTGCCCAGACTTTGCTAGATTATCAAAACATTCAGGCTAACTCCTTTCTCTGACTTTGATAAACAATGTATGTAAACTGATGGACATTGATGGATAAAAAAACATAGACAGCACTCGTGTAAGAGAGATCTGGTTTACATGCAGCCAGGTTAAGAAAACACATTGAATCCCACAGTACATATAAGCAAATAGAATGTTTCTTAACTCATCATTTGTTCAAAATAAGTTAAGATGCCTGGAAGAAAGCAAGATCACATTTGGATGTACTTTGATAAGGATGTTGAGATTGGTAAATCTGGTTGTAAGGCTAAGTGTAAAGAATGTGGCAAATCTATGCAAGGCATAGTAGCACGTATGAAGCAGCATCATAGTGAATGTAAGACTGATACACAAGATAAACCAGCAATAACAGTCTCTACGCCTAGGAAGCGCCCTGCCCCAGAGGCAGGGGAGTCATCACCGTTGTGTACGCCTACCAAGAGAACCAAAATCAGTGCAGGTAAGAGAATATAATATTTTGTGAATAAAAATTTAACTGACAAACAGACTGATAATCTGACCGACAGACCACACACTAACTCAGCCTAACTCTTGACCAAGTAATTAAAACTGATTAATAGCTAATCCTTCAGTTACAGTCTATATGTTTTCTACACTTAAATAATTTTGCAAACAAATACACTGCCTTATTTAAAAATAAATTAAATAAACAAGGCAATCAAAGGGTTACCACCTTAGTTAGTCTATTACTGTGAGATCTTTATAGGACAGCAGTGTTGTTCAAGAGCAGACCCCTTTATTGATTGTGTGAGGTGATAACACCTGTGGTGTTACATAACAGTTAAGCAGTCAGGTAGTTAATTGGCTTAATTTGGACACATTAACCTTATCACTGCATAGTACTGTAATTTTAATCCCAAATTCCTAAAAAGATTTATGTCAGAAAACTATAGTGAGACTCATCTAAAAACTACTAAATATTTTGAAAACAATTTGACTGAAACTTCTTGGTGAGTAAATCACCAACAACTTTCAGTCAAATTGTTTTCACACTATTTAGCAGGTTTTGAGTAATGCAGCTTGAAACTATTCTCAAGTAGCTCAGAGCAGTCAGCCAGTTAACCCTTAGCACACTAATGTCAACATTATCCCACATGTGTCTACCTTTCCTGGCTGAAACAGTAATATTGCTAAATTAATAACTAAAAAAATTTACTTGAATATTTTGAAAACAATTTGACTGAAACTTCTTGGTGAATAAATCACCAACAACTTTGAGTTATATTGTTTTCACACTATTTAGCAGGTTTTGAGTAATGCAGCTTGAAACTATTCTCAAGTAGCTCAGAGCAGTCAGCCAGTTAACCCTTAGCACACTAATGTCAACATTATCCCACATGTGTCTACCTTTCCTGGCTGATACAGTAATATTTTATTTTGCAGGTCTAGACCACTATGTTTTGAGAACATCCCAAATTGAGAAAGACGCCATCGATGAGCAAGTCGGTCGCTACGTGTACGCTACTAACACACCATTCTCTGCAGTCACACATCCAGAGTTCATTAAACTAGTCCAGATGCTGAGACCAGGCTACTGCCCACCAAGTCGGTATGAAGTAGCCGGTAGTTTACTGGACAAGGTTCAGCAGTCACTGCAGGATGAGTGTAAAGAAAGGCTTGAAGGCAAGACTGTCTCCATGTGTTTAGATGGTTGGAGTAATATACATAATGAACCTGTAGTTTGTGTCTCTGTAACCACTTCGGATGGTGATTCCTATCTTACTGAGACTGTGGATACGTCAGGCCACAGTCACACTGCTGAGTACATGAAACAGGTTGCTAGTAGTGCTATTAAACATTGCGAAGAACAGTTTAAATGTAACATAGGTAGCATTGTAACTGACAATGCGGCTAACATGCGTAAGATGCGTGAAGAACTGAAGAAAGACCACAAAGACATTATTGCCCATGGATGTTCAGCCCACCTCATGAACCTACTTGCTCATGACATAGAGATCAAGGGTGTTAAGGAACACGTCACACAGATTGTGAAGTACTTTCGCAATACACATTTACCAGCAGCATGGTACAAGGCAGAGGGAGGCAAGCGACTCGTCCTACCACAAGATGTCCGCTGGAATACGCTAGCTGACTGCCTTCAGTGCTACCTGGATAACTGGTCCATCATTTTGAAAGTGTGTGAGGAAAATAGGGATAGTATAGACACAAATGTGGCTAGTAAAGTGCAAAATATTGGGATAAAGAGACAAGCAGAGGACTATTTGAGGCTCCTTAAGCCAATCTCCATTGCCCTGGATATAGTACAGAGTGATAGCTGTTTTCTCAGTGATGCAGTTAGTGTATGGAAGAAGTTGGAAAAAGACTTTGAAGAAGGTGGGGTATCATTAAGCATTATGAAGAAGTTCCACGAACGATGTAAGCAGGCACTCACTCCTGCCCACTATCTCGCCTATATTTTGGATCCGCGTACTGCTGGTAAAGGATTGTCTACCAAGGAAACTGACAGTGTGATGGAGTATGTGTCTGTGTCATCCCCAGACATGATACCTATAATCATGAACTACCGGGCCAGAGCAGATCCATTTAAGGATTACTTGTTTAGTTCATCTGTTCTGGAATCTGTGTCTCCCTTTGCCTGGTGGAAATCTCTATCAGACAGAGTCAGTGACCATGTGCTAAACATGATATATGCAATACTTGGTGCTACTGCCTCTAGTGCAGGTGTTGAGAGAATATTCTCAACTTTTGGTTTTGTGCATTCAAAAGTGGGAAACCGTCTTGGTACTGAGAAAGCTGGCAAGCTTGTTTTTGTTTACAAGTTACTTAACAAATGAATCATCATATACATGTATAACTATATTGATCTGATTTGAAATAAATTAATTAAATTGACTTAAAATTGCATATCTTATCATTAATTAGTAATATAAAAAACATGGTTATAAAAATCTGATTTAAATAAAAAAAATCGATTAAAATCAAAAAAATCCGATTTTTTTGATTTTTATAAAAAAATCATGATTTTTATCAACCCTGGTCAGAGGAAGTAGTAGTCGGCGCATGCGCGGTGGTGGGGCTGGCATCTGCCGGACTACCTCTGACTACCTGCCCAGGAGGGGCACCTAACTGTTTTTAATCTGAGTGTTTTATTGAGTGAAAGCCAATATTTAGCAATATCAAAAGTATTAGGGAGGTAAGTATCAACTCTCTCGTGAAAAAAGAAATCCTAGATTTCGTTTAGTAAATCTCCCCTTTATCACACTGACTGATGTCAATATGGACAGACAATACCTGTAAACCTCACCGTTATCACACTGACAGATGTTAATATGGACAGACAATACCTGTAAGCCTCCCCTTTATCACACTGACAGATGTCAATATGGACAGACAATACCTGTAAACCTCACCGTTATCACACTGACAGATGTTAATATGGACAGACAATACCTGTAAACCTCCCCTTTATCACACTGACAGATGTCAATATGGACAGACAATACCTGTAAACGTCGCCTTTATCACACTGACTGATGTCAATATGGACAGACAATACCTGTAAACCTCACCGTTATCGCACTGACAGATGTTAATATGGACAGACAATACCTGTAAACCTCCCCTTTATCACACTGACAGATGTCAATATGGACAGACAATACCTGTAAACGTCGCCTTTATCACACTGACTGATGTCAAGATGGACAGACAATACCTGTAAATCTCACCATTATCACACTGCCTGATGTCAATATGGACAGACAATACCTGTAAACCTCGCCTTTATCACACTGCCTGATGTCAATATGGACAGACAATACCTGTAAACCTCACCTTTATCACACTGACTGATGTCAATATGGACAGACAATACCTGTAAACCTCACCTTTATCACATTGACTGATGTCAATATGGACAGAATACCGATAAGCCTCCCCTTTATCACACTGACAGATGTCAATATGGACAGACAATACCTGTAAACCTCGCCTTTATCACACTGCCTGATGTCAATATGGACAGACAATACCTATAAGCCTCCCCTTTATCACACTGACTGATGTCAATATGAATAGACAATACCTGTACACCTCACGTTTATCACACTGACAAATGTCATGTCAATATGGACAGACAATACCTGTACACCTCCCCTTTATCACACTGACTGATCTCAATATGGGCAGACAATACCTGTATACCTCCCTTTATCACACTGACAGATGTCAATATGGACAGACAATATCTGGAAACCTCACATTTATCACACTCACAGATGTCAATATGGACAGATAATACCTGTACACCTCCCCTTTATCACACTGACTGATGTCAATATGGACAGACAATACGTGTAAACCTCACCTTTATCACCCTGACAGATGTCAATATGGACAGACAATATCTGTAAACCTCACCTTTATCACACTGACAGATGTCAATATAGACAGATAATACCTGTACACCTCCCCTTTATCACACTGACAGATGTCAATATAGACAGATAATACCTGTACACCTCACCTTTATCACACTGACAGATGTCAATATGGACAGACAATATCTGTAAACCTCACCCATATCACACTGACAGATGTCAATATAGACAGATAATACCTGTACACCTCACCTTTATCACACTGACAGATGTCAATATGGACAGACAATATCTGTAAACCTCACCCATATCACACTGACAGATGTCAATATGGACAGACAATATCTGTAAACCTCACCCATATCACACTGACAGATGTCAATATGGACAGACAATATCTGTAAACCTCACCCATATCACACTGACAGATGTCAATATAGACAGATAATACCTGTACACCTCCCCTTTATCACACTGACAGATGTCAATATGGACAGACAATATCTGTAAACCTCGCCCATATCACACTGACAGATGTCAATATAGACAGATAATACCTGTACAACTCCCCTTTATCACCCTGACAGATGTTAATATGGACAGACAATACCTGTACACCTCCCCTTTATCACACTGACTGATGTCAATATGGACAGACAATATCTGTAAACCTCACCCATATCACACTGACAGATGTCAATATGGACAGATAATACCTGTACAACTCCCCTTTATCACACTGAATGATGTCAATATGGACAGACAATATCTGGAAACCTCACATTTATCACACTGACTGATGTCAATATGGACAGACAATACATGTAAACCTCACCTTTATCATCCTGACAGATGTCAATATGGACAGACAATACCTGTACACCTCCCCTTTATCACACTGACTGATGTCAATATGGGCAGACAATACCTGTATACCTCCCCCTTTATCACACTGACAGATGTCAATATGGACAGACAATATCTGTAAACCTCACCTTTATCACACTGACAGATGTCAATATGGACAGATAATACCTGTACAACTCCCCTTTATCACACTGAATGATGTCAATATGGACAGACAATACGTGTAAACCTCACCTTTATCACACTGACAAATGTCAGTATGGACAGACAATACCTGTACACCTCCCCTTTATCACACTGACAGATGTCAATATGGACAGACAATATCTGTAAACCTCACCCATATCACACTGACAGATGTCAATATGGACAGACAATATCTGTAAACCTCACCCATATCACACTGACAGATGTCAATATGGACAGACAATACCTGTACACCTCCCCTTTATCACACTGACTGATGTCAATATGGACAGACAATACCTGTGCACCTCCCCTTTATCACACTGACTAATGTCAATATGGACAGACAATATCTGTAAACCTCCCCTTTATCACACTGACTGATGTCAATATGGACAGACAATACCTGTGCACCTCACCTTTATCACACTGACTAATGTCAATATGGACAGACAATACCTATAAGCCTCCCCTTTATCACACTGACAGATGTCAATATGGACAGACAATACCTTTTCACTTCAAGAGTATACTTACCTCCCTAATACTTTTGATATTGCTAAATATTGGCTTTCACTCAATAAACACTCAGATTTAAAACAGTTAGGTGCCCCTACTGGGCAGGGAGTCAGAGCGTAGTCTGGCGGATGCCAGCCCCACCACCGCGCATGCGCAGACTAGCACTTTCTCTTTGCTAGATTATTGGCAGAGAGAACACACATGTCTTTTTGTGCATAAGCTTTTTCTTACTCTTAAACTGTTTAAGTGGTGTTATTTTGTAGTGATAGTCTCTGATTTGGATGGCAGGAAGGAACACTTCGCCAAAGGAGGACTTAGGACCTTTAAATCAGGTGACTTCTAGTAAAATTAGCGAGTTTTCTTCCCCGTGTATTGTGTTTCCGGGACTCGCGTTTACCGTGATAAGCGCCTTGGTTAGTTGGTTTATGTCAACTCGGTGCTACCTAAGGCTAATTTCTCTTTCTGTTTATGTCCACAGGTCTGTATGACGCTAGGTGGTGGCATCACAGCAGCAGAGAGTTAGTTTTCTCTCCACCATGGTTCCATTTCCTACTAACACTGTTAGGTTATCTAACCAAATGAAAAATTATGTCCAGTGAGTTGGAGGCTTAGTATAAAGGTCTTCTCACTTTGCCCTCTTGATCCAATTCCTTCCCCATGAGGTGGAGAGAGTTAAGAGGCGTGCAGATGGTGGAGTTCTCCGGTTCGTCACGTTGGATGGTTTGTCTATACAAAGTGTCAGGTATCTAGTTATTGATAATGTGGTGATGTTAATTATAGTAAGCAAAGGGAGATAATTAACATTTTTGCCAGAAAAGAGTTATCTATATGTATCTGATGGTTGTGTAGTCGACGTATCCATTCAGCATACAATTCGTCCTTGCACTTGGATGTTTTGTTGGGATCGAATTTTTCCTGTCACAGGATTAATGACGTCATAATCAGCCTGGCTATGTATTTATTAGCAATTCAAGTCGCTATGCTGGTTTCTGATGTATATTGATCTTTATGATCGTTTTCCTTCTCTTTGAGTTGGTTTGAGTGTCTAAGCTTAACTAGTTTGCTCATACTCCTTGTCCTTTGCCCTGTTTCAGGGACCGGGTTGCGCGTCCTGTGGACGTTTTCTACCTGATAAGTTCTGGCCTCATCGTTGCTATCAATGTAGCCCTTGTGGTCCCTTGGTTAATTGTGACATATGTAAGCACTGGGGGGGGCGAGTTAATGTCCGAATTCTTGTGCTGCTTACAGGCGACGGACAAGGTGGTAGAGGAGGAGAAGAAGAAGAAGCGGAAACGAGAGGTTGTAAGTAGGAAGGGTAAGGGGAAGGTCTCGTCCGCGGTGGATATGGAGGCCTTCCGGACCGAGATGTTGGGAGAGATGAAGAGGACAATAAAGGATTTGGTTCCATGGTTGCTTCGTGGCATGCTTCCTGGACCAAATCCTTTACTGTCCTCATCATCGGCTTCGGAGCAGGTAATCCCCGCCTCTGGATCGGTTTTCCTTAGACCGCTTCCGTTGTTCGACGATTCAGAGGTGGCCCCATTAGAGGGGGCGTTCCACGACCCTGGCAGCAGGCTTATTGCCGCGCCGAGAGGGGACCGTGGACGGTTGTCGCTGGAACCCGCGGGCTGCTTATCAGTCCAGGGGTATCCGCACGCCGCGGTGGCCAGTACCTCCTATGGCACCGTTCCTGGTCAGCCCGGGTTAGCTCTCTTTGCTGACCCGGGGTCTAATCTTTCTGACCAGGGTGATGAGGATTACCTGCTAGGGTCGCCGTCTGACGACGTGGACATGGATGAAGACGTTTGTGCACCCCTCGCGGGGAATACAGGCGGCTTCTTCCACGGTTTTACTCACCCTGGAGTAGAGTCCGCGGCTCAGGTGGTGGCCCAGGGCGCTGCTGATGGCCAGCGGTACCGCATACCTCGGCTTGCCGAGGGTGTTGCTGGTGCTGGCCGGGCCCGTGGTGGGGCGGTATATACCCCGCGCTCTGCCACGGTGCCTGCTCCTGGTGAAACCAGTGATATTGTCATGCCGGTGCTGTCAGGCCCGCATGTTTTCCCTGGCTTGCCAGGTGTATCAGCGTACCCGCCGTCAAGCTCTGCTGCTTGCGCTCAGGAGGAAGACGAAGGACCCCGTCTTGTAGAGCGCTCGCAGTTAGCCACGGAGGAGGATTGGTCTGACGCTTGCCAGTGGTTGGTGAGCGTTAGGCCTGATCTGCCCGTGGAGCAGTCGGCTAGCCAGCGTGATCACAGGCCGTGGTTAGCTGGGAAACCGACTGCTAACGCTATGCCTTCTCTGCCGCTGGCGGAGCATGTCGTTGACATGTTCAAGGCGGCGGAGTCGTCCATTAACTCGAGTGGACGTCTCGCGAAGGCCCCTCGCGAGGTGGCCAGGCGTTGTCGCATCGTGCCCCTGGATTACCAGCGGTACGGTGTGGTACCCAAGCCCAGCGTGGATGACCGCGCGGCTTTGGGTGAGGATGCGCGGCCAGGCTCCCGTTCTGACACGGGGGTCTTGTGCTCGAACGCGTTGCGTTCGGCGAATACCGCGTTGCGTGATGCGGAGGAGAGTGGGAGGGCTTCGATTGCCGCTCTGTCCCACGTCTCCCAGCTGTTACAGGGGGTAGTAACGGCATCCGCATCGCGCCAGCCAAGTCCGGTTACGGTCCAGCGAGCCATCCAGGATGGTATTAACCTGGCGCTGGACTGTATGACTCGGGCGGTGACCAGGAGTGTCCGGGCAAGACGCACGTTTGCCCTGGACAATCTGTGCCCGTCTCAGGACCTGTACAATAGGCTACTCCGTACGCCTATGACGGGTCCTGGTCTTTTTGGAGGTGAGGGATGTCGCCACCTCCAGGAGACGGTCACCCTGGTGAATAACCAGAGGGCGCTGCGCGAGCAGTTTGAGGTGCTGCGTCGTGCTAACGTTCGCGCCGCGGCCCCTGCGTATCGTCCCCTGCATGCTCGAGGTGGTGCTGGCCAAGTCAGAGGCCAGCCACCGTCGCAGCGTCGGCCTCGGCCGCGTGCGATTCGGCCAGCAGCGAGGGGGGCGCAGGTTCCTCAGGCGCCGTCAGCCAGGCAGCCGCCCGCGCACCAAGGTGCGCGCGGGGCGGGGCGGGGCGCGCGAGGATCTGGGCGTGGTTATCGGTCCTGACAGGACGCTTACCGCGGTAAGAACCACTCCGGTGTGTATGGCGAGGGAGACAGTGCCGCTCTTGCATGCCTCGTGTCCACCGCGGTCCCTAGGTGGACCGGTGGGAGGCCGGCTAGCCGACCACATGCAAGAGTGGGAACGGTTAACTCAGGACCGTTTAGTCCTGCGATGGCTTTCCGTCGGGTATCATCCAGAGTGGATGACAGGCCCGCCGTCGCGACTGTCTCTAGTGCCAGTCTGGACTCCCATTCCGAGAGATCCAGAGCAAAGGTTGTGTATCGAGGAGGAGATAAATTCCCTCGTACAAAAAGGAGCTATTCAGCCGGCACAAAGGTGTCCGGGCTTCTATTCAACCCTGTTCTTAGTACCAAAACGCACCGGAGGGTGGAGACCGATTCTCAACCTCAAGCCATTGAACAAGTTCATCGAGACGCCCAGTTTCAAGATGGAAACGGTGCGCTCGGTGTTGGCGGGGTTGGAGAGGGGGATGTGGACGGCGTCGATAGATTTGAAGGACGCTTATTTCCACATCCCATCCACGGGAGTTTCTGTCGCTTCCTGAGATTTGCATTCCAGGGCAGACAGTGGGAATTCAGGGTGTTGCCCTTCGGAATTTCCACGGCTCCTCGGGTTTTCACCCGTGTGGTTCTTGCGATCACAGCATACCTCCGCAGGAGAAGCATAGCAGTCCACACGTACATAGACGACTGGCTGTTGAAAGCGCACACCCGGGAAAGTTTGTCGGCCAATCTGGAGATTGTTTTGAAAACTCTCACAGACTTAGGCTGGATGATCAATTTCCCAAAATCAGAGCTGACTCCATCCCAGAAGTTTGTTTACCTGGGGATGTTCTTCGATCTAGAGACAGGATATGTTTATCCTACTCAGGAGAGAGTTCAGAAACTCATCTCATTAATTCAGTCAGTGTGCGACAGTCGTCATGTCCTGGCACGGGTTTACTTGAGAATGCTGGGGTTGATGGTTTCATTGGAACCAGTCATTCCTCAGGCCACCTTACGCAGGCGGCCGATCCAGTTATTTCTCATGACACAATGGACCCAGAGTACAGGTTCGCTGGACTCGAATGTGTCAGTGTTGGCGCCTCTGATTCACCACCTGCAATGGTGGTTGAATACAGAGAATCTCTTGCCGGGGGTTTTGCTAACCCCTCCCCACCCTCAGGTGACTGTGTATACAGATGCATCGATGGAGGGCTGGGGAGCTTGCCTGGAAGAGTCCACGATATCAGGGCTTTGGGATCTGGAACAGTCAAAGGAACATATAAATCTACTGGAGCTAAAAGCAGTAGTCCTGGGCCTGGAACATTTCTTACAGAAAGTTCAGGGCAAGATTGTTCTTATTCGTTCAGACAACTCAACAGTTGTGACTTACATAAACCGCCAGGGCGGAACGAAGTCGCCCAGTCTCTGTATGATGACATGGAAACTGCTTTGTTGGTGTCTGGATCACCAGATTACCTTGAAAGCAGTTCATATTCCGGGAAGGTTAAACCTGCTAGCAGACTCATTGAGCCGAAGGATGAGTGTTTTACCCACGGAATGGCAACTAAATCAATGTGTGGCGGATCGTCTGTTCGACCATTGGGGGAAACCCAACATCGATTTGTTCGCAACGAAGAAGAATGCGAAGATGACGACGTACGTCTCTCCGATTCCGGATCCAAGCGCTTTCGCAACAGATGCGTTAGCTATCAGCTGGGGGAGAATGTATGCATACGCATTCCCTCCAGCAATCCTGATTCCAAAAATTCTTCAGAAAATCAGACAAGAGGAATGCCAAGTGCTTCTGATCGCCCCGGATTGGCCAAGCCGATCATGGTATACGGATCTGCTGGACCTTCTGGTCTGCAATCCGGTTCCTCTGCCTCTGATGGACGATATTATCTTCCAGGGCAAGGCCCTTCACAACAATCCGTCAATGTTCAGATTGACTGCGTGGATGTTGTCAAGGAATCTAGAATTAAGGAGGGCTTTTCTGAGCAAGCAGCCATGTTTATGGCCAAAGCCAGGAGGGGGTCAACCTCCAGAGCATATAATTATAAAATCAACAGATTTGCAGAATGGTGCTCAAAAAGATGTATTGATCCAATGGATTCATCTATTCAAGTAGTAGCTGATTTCCTCTGTCACCTCTATGATGCCTATAGCCTCAAGCCTAACTCTATTGCTGGTTATAAGTCAGCATTAATGTCTGTTATTCCTTGCTTGGCTAAGAGGGGAAGTGATGAAGTAAATACATTAAATGTATTAATTAAAGGCATGGGCAATCTAAGACCAAGGAATCCACCTGTGATTCCGTCTTGGAGTTTATCGCTAGTGCTTCAAGTACTAGGTGATAAGCCTTTTGAACCACTTAGTTCCATTTCTATGAAACTATTAACACTGAAGACTGTGTTTTTAATTGCTGCGGCCTCGGCTAGGCGTAGGAGTGAAATTCATGCCTTATCAGCCGAGGATGACCGTTTTGTGGTTTCAGGGGAAGGCCTTAAGCTGCTACCTAGGATTAATTTCTTGGCTAAAAATCAGTCGTTGAAATATCCAGGTCAACCTATTATTTTGCCTGCTTTAACTAGATATGATCCTAATTCTAAAGCATGGTGTCCCGTCCGGGCGCTGCGCCGGTACAAACAACGTACGGCAGAGTGGCGCACCGACCAGTCAGCGTTATGGTTGTCATATATTGAACCCCATGGCAGGGCTTCTAAGGACACCATTTCCAGGTGGATTGTGGAATGCATTCAGTTTTGCCATAAATCCGCCACCGGGAAGCAGGTTGACGTGGCCAAGGCTCACAGTGTCCGCGGCGTAGTGACATCCACGGCCCTATTTAATGGGGTCCCTGTGGATGATATTATGTCGGTGGCTCAGTGGCACTGTGAGTCAAGTTTTACAGACCATTATCTCTGTGACACCTCTAATCCTCTCGCCTTGTCGATTTTGAAAAAATAACTCGGTTTATATTTTTTGAGGAGGTTTTTCCTCATTACTTATATATTTCACAATTAATTTATGGAAACACCCACTTTTTTGGGCCTGCATCAGTCTTTACCAATGGGAAGATGATGTCAGCAGCCATTTTCAACAAGGTCAGTCTTGTTCATGTGTTGTCCGTTGTTGATTGTATTGTCACGATTACCCGTTATTAATATGGTGATGGTTTGTGTATTTGTGTGGTTCATTGTTGAGAGTTACGAAAATGGAGCTTTTTCGTCTCTGTCCTGTAGTACATGGCACTTGTACGTAGAGAGCGTATAGGACATTGAGGTCAGGCGACTTCCTCCCAGGAAGGAGGGGGGGGGGGGGGGGGGAGCGCATATGACATTCGGTCATCTCTCATACATCGGTAGTGTTATCCGATGGTTAGTCAAATCCTGACTGTTTTTTCTTACAGTTTCAGAAGTTTAAGTGCCTTAAACGCAGAAAAGCGTATAGGGATGAGCTGGTCTTTTGACCTCGCCTCCCTCCCGCCAGATTCACTTTCGAATTCTGGCAATATCAAAAGTATTAGGGAGGTAAGTATACTCTTGAAGTGAAATAAACGAAATCTAGGATTTCTTTTTTCACGAGAGAGTTGATACTTACCTCCCTAGATACGGACCCGGCCTCTCCACCCCACAGAGGCTCCGTCTTCATGCTCTTAATAGTTGCATGTGTGTCAGCCAATAATCTAGTCAGAGGAAGTGCTAGTCTGCGCATGCGCGGTGGTGGGGCTGGCATCCGCCAGACTACGCTCTGACTCCCTGCCCAGTAGGGGCACCTAACTGTTTTAAATCTGAGTGTTTATTGAGTGAAAGCCAATATTTAGCAATATCAAAAGTATTAGGGAGGTAAGTATCAACTCTCTCGTGAAAAAAGAAATCCTAGATTTCGTTTAGTAAACCTCACGTTTATCACACTGACTAATGTCATGTCAATATGAACAGACAATACCTGTACAACTCCCCTTTATCACACTGACTGATGTCAATATGGGCAGACAATACCTGTATACCTCCCCCTTTATCACACTGACAGATGTCAATATGGACAGACAATATCTGTAAACCTCACCTTTATCACACTGACAGATGTCAATATGGACAGACAATACCTGTACAACTCCCCTTTATCACACTGACTGATGTCAATATGGACAGACAATACCTGTACACCTCCCCTTTATCGCACTGACTGATGTCAATATGGACAGACAATACCTGTACACCTCCCCTTTATCGCACTGACTGATGTCAATATGGACAGACAATACCTGTAAACCTCACCTTTATCACACTGACAGATGTCAATATGGACAGACAATACCTGTAAACCTCACCTTTATCACACTGACAGATGTCAATATGGACAGACAATACCTGTAAACCTCACCTTTATCACACTGACTGATGTCAATATGGGCAGACAATACCTGTAATCCTCCCCTTTATCACACTGACTGATGTCAATATGGGCAGACAATACCTGTAAGCCTCGCCTTTATCACACTGACAGATGTCACTATGGGCAGACAATACCTCTAAGCCTCGCCTTATCACACTGACTGATGTCAATTTGGGCAGACAATACCTGTAAACCTCCCCTTTATCACACTGACTGATGTCAATATGGGCAGATAATACCTGTAAGCCTCGCCTTTATCACACTGACAGATGTCACTATGGGCAGACAATACCTCTAAGCCTCGCCTTTATCACACTGACTGATGTCAATTTGGGCAGACAATACCTGTAAACCTCCCCTTTATCACACTGACTGATGTCATGTCAATATGGACAGACAATACCTGTAAGCCTTGCCTTTATCACACTGACAGATGTCAATATGGACAAACAATACCTATACGCCTCACCTTTATCACACTGACTGATGTCAATATGGACAGACAATACCTGTAAACCTCACCTTTATCACACTGACAGATGTCAATATGGACAAACAATACCTATTAGCCTCACCTTTATCACAATGACTGATGTCAATATGGACAGACAATACCTGTACAACTCCCCTTTATCACACTGACTGATGTCAATATGAACAGACAATACCTGTAAACCTCGCCTTTATCACACTGACTGATGTCATGTCAATATGGACAGACAATACCGGTACAACTCCCCTTTAACACACTGTCTGATGTCAATATGGACAGACAATATCTGTAAACTTCACCTTTATCACACTGACAGATGTCAATATGGACATACAATACCTGTACAACTCCACTTTATCACACTGACTGATGTCAATATGGACAGACAATACGTGTAAACCTCGCCTTTATCACACTGACTAATGTCATGCCAATATGGACAGACAATACCTGTACAACTCCCCTTTTTCACTTCAAGAGTATACTTACCTCCCTAATACTCTTTGATATTGCTAAATATCAGCTTTCACTCAATAACCACTCAGAATAAAAACAGTTAGGTGCCCCTACTGGGCAGGGAGTCAGAGGGCAGTCCGGCGGATGCCAGCCCCACCACCGCGCATGTGCAGACTAGCACTTCCTCTTTGCTAATTTATTGGCAGAGGGTCTACACATGTTTTTTGTGCTAGAGCTTTTCTCAAGTGTTTACAAGTCTTTTTCAGTGTTAATAGAAGTTTAGAACTCCTGATTAAGATGGCAGACAGGATTACTTCGCCAGAGGACGGCCCAGGATCTATCCATCAGGTGACTTCTATTATAGTTTAGCGAGTTTTTCCCGGTGTAATGTGTTTCCTGGACTCACGTTTATCGTGATAAGTGCCTATTATAGTTGTTTTATGTCAACATGGCGCTATATAATGCTAATCTCTCTTTGTGTTTATGTCCACAGGTATCTGTCTGAATATGTATGGGACATCACATCAACAGAGGGTTTGTTTCTCTCCACCGAGGTTCCATTTCCTACTAATACTGTTAGGTTATCTAACCAAAAAGTCTATGTCCAGTGACTCGGAGGCCTCGTAAGAAGGTCTTCTCACTTTGCCCTCTTGATCCAATTCCTTTTCCCCTAAGGTGGAGAGAGTTAAGAGGTCATAGTCTTTGTGGAGTGTTCCAGTTCATCAGATTGGATGGTTTATCTATACAAAGAATCAGGTATTCGAATTAATTTCTGTCTTGAAATTATGACGTCATAATCAGCCTTGCTCTTTATTCACAATTAAAGTTTTGCCCAAAGCTGGTTTTCTCATATGGATAGTGATCTTTATGATCATTCTTTCCTCTCTTTTAATTTTGGTTTTGAGTTTCTAACCGTAACTAAAATACTCATTGTCCTCGTCTTCTGCCCTGTTTCAGAGACCTGGTTGCCCGTCCTGTGGTCGCTTCTTGAAGGAGAAGTTTATTCCCCACCTGTGTTTTCAATGTAGCCCCTGTGGGCCATTACTTAATTGTGATGTGTGTAAGCAGTGGGGGGGGCGAGCTAATGAAAGAGTTTTTGTGCTTACAGGCGAAGGACAAGGTCGCGAAGGAGGAGAGGAAGATGGAACGAGAGGTTGTGGGTAAAAAGGGTAAGAGGAAGGCCTCGTCCTCAGTGGACATGGAGGCCTTCCGTAGTGAGATGTTGGGAGAGATGAAGAGGACAATCAAGGATTTTGTTCCAGAGTTGCTCCGTGGCATGCTTCCTGGATCAAATCCTTTGTTGTCCTCTTCGTCTGCTTCGGAGAAGATAATCCCCGCCTCTGAATCGAGTTTCCTTATGCCGTTACCAGTTTTTCGACGATTCAGAGGTGGCCCCATTAGAGGGGGCGTTCCATGACATTGGCAGCAGGATTGCCGCGCCGGTGGTCCGTGGACGGTTGTCGCTGGAACCTGCTGGCTGCTTATCAGCCCAGGGGTATCCGCACACCGCAGGTGCCAGTACCTCCTATGGCACCTTTCCTGGCCAGTCTGGGTTAGCTCTCTTTGCTGACCCGGAGTCTAATCTTTTTGGCCAGGAAGAAAAGGATTATCTGCTGGGTTCCCCTTCTGATGCCGTGACCATGGATTTTGACGACTGTGCACCCCTCGCGGGGAATACAGGCGACATGATCCACGGTTCTACTCACGCAGGAGTAGAATTCACGGCTCAGAAGGTGGCCCTGGTTGGATCTGACGGCCAGTTGTTCCGCATACCTCGGCTTGCCAGGAGTATTGATGGTTCTGGCCGGGGCCGTGGTTTGGCGGTAACTGCCCCACGCTCTACCACGGCGCCTGCTCCTGGACAAGCCAGTCAGATTAACATGCCTGCTCTTTCGGGCCCACATGCTTTCTCTGGCTTGCCAGGAGTGTCGGCCTATCCAACTTCAAGCTCGACTGCGTTTGCTCAGGAGGAAGACGAAGGCCCTCGTCTAGTAGAGCTTTCGCAGTTACCCACGGAGGAGGATTGGTCAGATGCTTGTCAATGGCTGATAAGTGTCAGGCCAGACCTGCCCGTGGAACAGTCGGCTAGCCAGCGAGACCACCGGCCGTGGTTAGCTGGAAAGTTGACTGTTAGCGTTGATATGTTCTCGGCGGCGGAGACGTCCATGACGGCGAATGGACGTCTCGCGAAGTCCCTTCGCGAGGTTGCAAGGCGCTGCCGCATCGTACCCGTGGAGTACCAGAGGTACGGTGTGGTACCTAAGCCCATCATTGATGACCGCGCGGCTTTAGGTGAAGATACGCGGCCAGGCTCCCGTTCTGACACGGGAGCCCTGTGTTCGAACGCGCTGCGTTCGGCCAATATCGCGTTGCGTGATGCGGAGGAGAGTGGGAGAGCGTCTCCCCAGCTGTTGCAGGGGGTAGTGACGGCATCCACATCACGCCAGCCGAGTCCGATCACGGTCCAGAGAGCCATCCAGGATGGTATCAACCTGGCTCTGGATTGTATGACTCGGGCGGTGGCCAGAAGTGTCCGGGCGAGGCGCACGTTTGCGTTGGATAACCTGTGCCCGTCCCAGGACCTGTACAATTGGCTTCTGCGTATGCCTATGGCAGGTCGTGGTGTCTTTGGAGGTGAGGGATGCAGGCACCTCCAGGAGATGGTCACTCTGGTCAACAACCAGAGGGCGCTGCGCGAACAGTTTGAGGTGCTCCGTAGGGAGCGCATTCGTGCTGCACCCCCTCCGTACCATCCCCTGCAGGCTCCAGGTGGAGGTGGCCATGTCAGAGGCCAGCCACCAGTGCAGCGTCGGCCTCGGCCGCGTGCAATTCGGCCAACAGTGAGGGAGGCGCAGGCTCCTCAGGCGCAGCCAGCCAGGCAGCCACCTGCGCCTCGGTGCGCGCGGTGCTGGTCGTGGCCTGATGAGCCTGTTACCACTCCGGTGTTTCTGGCAAAGGAGACAGTGCCACTCTTGCACTCCTTATGGCCACCTCTCTCCCTAGGTGGTCCAGGTGGGGGGCCGGTTGGCCCGCCACAAGCAAGAGTGGGAACGGTTGACTCATGACCGTTTAGTCTTGCAATGGCTTTCAGTCGGGTATCATCCCGATTGGATGACAGGCCCACCATCGCGACTGTCTCTGGTGCCAATCTGGACTCAAATTCAGAGAGATCCAGATCAAAGGTCGTGTATAGAGGAGGAAATAAACTCCCTCATACAAAAAGGAGCAATTCAGCCAGCACAAAAGTGTCCGGGCTTCTATTCAACCGTGTTCTTAGTGACAAAAAACACCGGAGGGTGGAGGCCAATTCTCAACCTCAAGCCTTTGAACAAGTTCATAGAGACACCCAGTTTCAAGATGGAGACTGTGAAGTCGGTGTTGGCGGGGTTGGAGAGGGGAATGTGGACAGCTTCAATAGATTTGAAGGATGCTTATTTCCACATCCCCATAGCGAGGAGTTACGGTCGCTTCCTGAGATTTGCATTCCAGGGCAGACAGTGGGAATTCAGGGTGTTACCCTTCGGAATTTCCACGGCTCCTCAGGGTTTCACCAGAGTGGGGCTTGCGATTACAGCATACCTCCGCAGGAGAAGCATAGCAGTCCACACGTACATAGACGACTGGCTGTTAAAAGCACACACCCGGGAAAGTTTATCGGCCAATCTGGAGATAGTTTTGAAAACTCTCACAGACTTATGCTGGATAATCAATTTCCAAAAATCAGAGCTGACTCCATCCCAGAAGTTTGTTTACCTGGGGATGTTCTTCGATCTAGAGACAGGATATGTTTATCCTACTCAGGAGAGGGTTCTCATCTCAGTAATACAGTCAGTGTGCAACAGTCGTCATGTCCTGGCACGGGTTTACTTGAGAATGCTGGGGTTGATGGTTTCTCTGGAACCAGTCATTCCTCAGGCGGCCTTACGCAGGCGGCCGATCCAGTTATTTCTCATGACGCAATGGACCCAGAGTACAGGTTCACTGGACTCGAACGTGTCAGTGTTGGAGCCTCTAATTCACCACCTGCAATGGTGGTTGAAGACAGAGAATCTCGTCGCGGGGGTTATGCTAACCCCTCCTCACCCTCAAGTAACTGTGTATACAGATGCCTCGATGGAGGGGTGGGGAGCTTGCCTGGAAGAGTCCACGATATCAGGGCTTTGGAATCTGGAATTGTCAAAGGAACATATCAATCTACTGGAATTAAGAGCAGTAGTCCTGGGCCTGGAACATTTCTTACAGAAAGTTCATGGCAAGATTGTTCTTATTCGATCAGACAACTCAACAGTAGTGACTTACATAAACCGCCAGGGTGGAACGAAGTCGCCCAGTCTGTATGATGGCATGGAGACTGCTTTGTTGGTGCCTGGATCACAGGATTACCTTGAAAGCAGTTCATGTTCCGGGAAGGTTAAATCTGCTAGCAGACTCATTGAGCTGAAGGATGAGTGTTTTACCGACGGAATGGCAACTAAATCAATGTGTGGCAGATCGTCTGTTCGACCACTGGGGGGAACCCAACATCGATTTGTTCGCAACGAAGAAGAATGCGAAGATGACGACGTGCGTCTCTCCAATTCCAGATCCAAGCGCTTTCGCAACAGGTGCGTTAGCTATCAGCTGGGTGGGAATGTATGCATACGCATTCCCTCCAGCAATCCTGATTCCAAAAATTCTTCAGAAAACCAGACAGGAGGAGTGCCAAGTGCTTCTGATCGCCCCAAATTGGCCAAGCCGATCATGGTATACGGATCTGCTGGACCTTCTGGTCTGCAATCCGGTTCCTCTGCTTCTGATGGACGACATTATCTTCCAAGGCAAGCCCCTTCACAACAATCTGTCAATGTTCAGATTGACTGCGTGGATGTTGTCAAGGAATCTAGAATTAAGGAGGGCTTTTCTGAGCAAGCAGCCATGTTTATGGCCAAAGCCAGGAGGGGGTCAACCTCCAGAGCATATAATTATAAAATCAACAGATTTCCGGAATGGTGCTCAAAAAGATGTATTCATCCAATGGATTCATCTATTCAGGTAGTAGCTGATTTCCTCTCACCTGTATGATGCCTATAGCCTCAAGCCTAACTCTATTGCTGGTTATAAATCAGCTTTAATGACAGTTATCCCTTGCTTGGCTAATATGGGAAGTGATGAAGTAAGTACATTAAATGTATTAATTAAAGGCATGGGCAATCTAAGACCAAGGAATCCCCCCCGGTGATTCCATCTTGGAGTTTATCTCTAGTGCTTCAGGTACTAGGTGATAAGCCTTTTGAACCACTTAGTTCCATTTCTATGAAAATGTTGACTCTTAAAACTGTATTTTTAATTGCTGCGGCCTCGGCTAGGCGTAGGAGTGAAATTCATGCCTTATCAGCCGAGGAAGACCGTTTCGTGGTTACAGGAGAGGGCCTTAAGCTTCTACCTAGGATTAATTTCTTGGCTAAGAATCAGTCTGAAATATCCACGTCAACCTATTTTTTTGCCAGCTTTAACTAGATATGATCCTAATTCTAAAGCATGGTGTCCTGTCCGAGCACTGATCCGGTACAAACAACGTACTCAGGAGTGGCGGACGGACCAGTCAGCGTTATGGTTGTTATATATTGAACCATGGCAGGGCGTCTAAGGACACCATTTCCAGGTGGATTGTAGAATGTATTCAGTTTTGTCATAAATCCGCCACCGGTAAGCAAGTTGACATGGCCAAGGTTCATAGTGTCCGGGGCGTAGTGACTTCCACTGCCCTATTTAATGGGGTCCCTGTGGATGACATTATGTCAGTTGCTCAGTGGCACTGTGAGTCAAGTTTTACAGACCATTATCTCCATGACCCCTCTAATCCTCTCGCCTTATCGATTTTGAAAAGATAATCAGGTGTACTTTTTTGATGAGGCTTCCTCATTACTTCTATATATCACAATTAATTAATGGGAACAACCACCTTTTGGGACTGCATCAGCCTTCACCACTGGGAAGATGATGTCAGTAGCCAAGATCAACAAGGTCCGTCTTGTTTATGTGTTGTTCATTGTTAATTGTATTGTCACGTGACCCTTTGTTATTAAAATGGTGATGGTATGTGTTTTTATGTGGTTCATCATTGAGAGTATACGAAAATGGAGCTTTTTCGTCTCTTGTCCTATAGTACATGGCACTGGTACGTAGAGAGCGTATGGGGGGGGGGGGCACACATATGATATTCGGTCATCTCTCATCCATCGGTTTGTGTTAGCCTATGTTTTTTCAAATCCTGAGTGTGTTTTCACACAGTTTCAGAAGTTTAAGTGCCTTAAACGCAGAAAAGCGCATAGGGAAGAGCTGGTCTTTTGACCTCGCCTCCCTCCCGCTGAATTCCCTGTCGAATTCTGGCAATATCAGAGTATTAGGGAGGTAAGTATACTCTTGAAGTGAAATAAACGAAATCACAGATTTCTTTTTTGACGAGAGAGTTGATACTTACCTCCCTAATACGGACCCGGCCTCTCCACCCCACAGAGGCTTGGGCTTCAGGCTCTTAGTAGTTGCATGTGTGTCAGCCAATAAATTAGTCAGAGGAAGTGCTAGTCTGCGCATGCGCGGTGGTGAGGCTGGCATCCACCGGACTGCTCTCTGACTCCCTGCCCAGTAGGGGCACCTAACTGTTTTTATTCTGAGTGTTTATTGAGTGAAAGCCGATATTTAGCAATATCAAAGAGTATTAGGGAGGTAAGTATCAACTCTCTCATGAAAAAAGAAATCCGTGATTTCGTTTATATCACACTGCCTGATGTCAATATGGGCAGACAATACCTGTAAGCTTCGCCTTTTTCGCACTGACTGATGTCAATATGAGCAAACAATACCTGTAAACCTCACCTTTATCACACTGACTGATGTCATGTCATTATGACAGACAATACCTGTAAGCCTCGCCTTTATCACACTGACAGATGTCAATATGGACAGACAATACCTGTAAACCTCCCCTTTATCACACTGACAGATGTCAATATGGACAGACAATACCTGTAAACCTCACCTTTATCACACTGACTAATGTCAATATGGACAGACAATACGTGTAAACCTCACCTTTATCACACTGACTGATGTCATGTCATTATGGACAGACAATACCTGTAAACTTCACCTTTATCACACTGACAGATGTCAATATGGACAGACAATACCTGTAAACCTCACCTTTATCACACTGACTGATGTCAATATGGATAGACAATACCTGTAAGCCTCGCCTTTATCACACTGACAGATGTCAATATGGGCAGACAATACCTGTAAACCTCACCTTTATCACACTGACAGATGTCAATATGGGCAGACAATATCTAAATCTTATCTGTATAACACCGACTGATGTTGCAAACTTAATTGACCTTAGATGAGATGCTAAGTTATATTGGCAAAATAATGTGTCTGAAAGATGCGTCTTAGACAGCAACAGCTTACAGCAATATTCTTTCCAAACACTGGTTATAATGCGAGAGTGAATAGAACATGGATGAAATTGGATTATTTTAATGTGTAATGTTATCGCGTCTTATTATTATGTAATCTTACTTTGTCCTGGCACAGTGTCATGTTCTAACCACAGGGTGTGATTAATTTCTGAATTAAATATATGTTTTTAGAATTATTCTTAATGTTCCAATCTTGCCATCAGAATCACTTATAGTCTAAATAATTTTGAAAGGATAGCCTTTGCTGTGCTGTTGTTCTAAATAATGGGTTTGTATGGCTAAATCATCAAAATAAAGGAGCGGTAATCACCATGTTATGTATTCATAACCAACTATCCCAAGCAGAACATACCAGACTTTGCTGTTAATAAGACACACTTGATCAGGTAGATGTATGCCCAACGCAGAACATACCATGCTTTGCTGTTAATAAGGTGCATATAGATGTATGCCCAAAGCAGAACATACCAGGCTTTGCTCTTAATAAGGTGCATATAGATGTATGCCCAAAGCAGAACATACCAGGCTTTGCTTTTAATAAGGTGCATATAGCTGTATGCCCAAAGCAGAACATACCATGCTTTGCTCTTAATAAGGTGCATATAGATGTATGCCCAATGCAGAACATACCATGCTTTGCTGTTAATAAGGTGCATATAGATGTATGCCCAAAGCAGAACATACCAGGCTTTGCTCTTAATAAGGTGCATATAGATGTATGCCCTTAGCAGAACATACCATGCTTTGCTGTTAATAAGGTGCATATAGATGTATGCCCAATGCAGAACATACCATGCTTTGCTGTTAATAAGGTGCATATAGATGTATGCCCAAAGCAGAACATACCAGGCTTTGCTCTTAATAAGGTGCAGATAAATGTATGTCCAAAGCAGAACATACCATGCTTTGCTGTTAATAAGGTGCATATAGATGTATGCCCAATGCAGAACATACCATGCTTTGCTGTTAATAAGGTGCATATAGATGTATGCCCAAAGCAGAACATACCAGGCTTTGCTGTTAATAAAGTGCATATAGATGTATGCCCAATGCAGAACATACCATGCTTTGCTGTTAATAAGGTGCATATAGATGTATGCCCAAAGCAGAACATACCAGGCTTTGCTGTTAATAAGGTGCAGATAAATGTGTGTCCAAAGCAGAACATACCAGGCTTTGCTGTTAATAAGGTGCATATAGATGTATGCCCTAAGCAGAACATACCATGCTTTGCTGTTAATAAGGTGCATATAGATGTATGCCCAAAGCAGAACATACCATGATTTGCTGTTAATAAGGTGCATATAGATGTATGCCCAAAGCAGAACATATCAGGCTTTGCTGTTAATAAGGTGAATATAGATGTATTCCCTAAGCAGAACATACCAGGCTTTGCTCTTAATAAGGGGCAGATAGATGTATGTCCAAAGCAGAACATACCATGCTTTGCAGTAATAAGGTGCATATAGATGTATGCCCAAAGCAGAACATACTAGGCTTTGCTGTTAATAAGACACACTTGAGCACGTAGATGTATGCCCAATGCAGAACATACCAGGCTTTCCTCTTAATAAGGTGCATATAGATGTATGCCCAAAGCAGAATATACCATGTTTTGCTGTTAATAAGGTGCATATAGATGTATGCCCAAAGCAGAACATACCAGGCTTTGCTGTTAATAAGGTGCATATAGATGTATGTCCAAAGCTGAACATACCATGCTTTGCTCTTAATAATGTGCAGATAGATGTATGTCCAAAGCAGAACATACCTGTCTTTGCTGTTAATAAGACACTGCTTGTGCAGATAGATGCATGCCCGAATGTTGTTAAAATCTCTCCAAAAAGTCTTAATCTCGTGTAAATTGAGTGCAAAAGTCCATCTTATCAACGGAAAATCAAGATAATCAATATTTCTGAAATTATCTAGTGCCATTATAAAGAAAATTGTTTGTTAGATTTTTTCCTCGACAATTATTGTTGAGATAAAAATTGATAATATGCCTTGTCTTAACTTAAGCAGGGCTCCATTTTAACACCAACCCGTTAACACGAGGATAGTAGAATTTCATATGGGTTCATAAAACTACACCTGTACTAATCTCCCTGGGTTAGTAATGCTCTCAAAAGAGGAAATACGAAAAAAACGCACTTATAATGTCATTATGTTCATTATCCACCAAAAATTGACAAAAGAACAGATTTTCTCTACCTTCAATGCTTTATTGAATATTTTGAAATTAATTTGTCCAGAAAGCTGTTGCTGCCTTAGGCAGCAATGGCTTTCCAGACAAATTAATTTCAAAATATTCAACAGCTCTATGGTTGCCTTGGAAATGAGTTTTATAGGGATCCATCGATGAATGGATTAAAGAAGTGATCGGCCTTGAGCTTACAATCATTGGGTTAGTGAAATTTGCTGCAGGATAGTAAAATCAATGATGCACTATCCCGTCTAGGTTAGTAGAAAAAAATCCTTAAAATCTACCCATGTTAAGTAGATGAGATTGAATATTCCTTGATTGCATATTCCTTGATAGAATATTCCTTGATTGAATATTCCTTGATTGAAGATTGATTGATTCATTCATTCATTCATTCATTCATTCATTCATTCATTCATTCATTCATTCACTCCATTTGATTGATTGATTATTTCTTGAACATGTTTTACCAGAATGTAATTGGTCAGGGAGGAGGAGAGACATTGCAGTCAGAATACAAGTCAGTTGTGTATTATCACGATGATAAACCGAGATGGCATGAAACTATAAAGGTAGGTTATCATATCCACATGTGCCAGTAATGGACCTTTCCATTTTAGCCATGCCCCGCCCATCTCTAGCTAAGCTCCACCCACACCTCGCTTGTGTTGGGATCGATCGATATCTGAACTCTCTGACTATCAATTTCCAGAAAACTATACAGGTAAGCTATTGACTATATTGGAACTAATTTAACTGGGAGCTGTTGCTGCCTATGGCAACAGCATGTTTATTAAAAATTAAAGACATACAATTCGTACAACGTGTCAGACTGTTAAGAGTTTATGATGTAATGATTATGACATCATCCTACACGCCACTTAGCTGATTATGACATCATAGGACGATTGATAGATAGATACTCTGGATAGGTGAATTCTGTTTGAGTGGAACCTTTTGCAGCAGTGAGAGCCCCAGTCAAATTAATTCAAAAACATTCGACACAATATTTATTTAATCGTTAAAGAATTTTTGTAGCTGCTCATTAGAGTCTAAGAGTAGTTAAATGATAGATTTTGCTGACAATATGAATATTTCTCACTGGTATCTTGTATGATGACATTTATTTCCAGGTGGCTGTATCGATAGAGGAAGAGTTTCGAGGGTTACATTTAAAGTTCTCATTCAGACATCGTTCATCTATAGAAGGTACATACTATTTAGTGTTTAGGATAACATTCTAGCCCTTGCACATTCTACAGTTTCATGAAACTTGATTATCCATTTCCTTTGGTTGTTGTCTCCCTAACCTCGTCGAAGGGACATAACCATTATGTAAAATCTTTATATTGTCTGAAAAACAGAAATTTGTTTTAAAAATCATTTTTTGTAGCATAGTTCAAGGAGAGCTGCATGGATTCACTTCAAATTTGCTACGAGGATACAATGTTATAAGTATGCTGATTGTGTATGAATCAGCAACAAGTGCCTGTTATCTGTGTTTTTGTTTGTGTTTATGTCTGTCCACATGCCGTGTCTGATATAACTTATGTCCACATGCCGTTTTCACATCAAGAGTATACTTACCTCCCTAATACTTTTGATATTGCTAAATATTGGCGTTCACTCAATAAACACTCAGATTAAAAACAGTTAGGTGCCCCTACTGGGCAGGTAGACAGAGGGTAGTCCGGCGGATGCCAGCCCCACCACCGTGCATGCGCCGACTACTACTTCCTCTTTGCTAATTTATTGGCAGAGGGTTCACATGCTTTTTGTGCTTGTGCAAAGTTTTCACTCGTTCTGGGCTTATTTAGTCTTGTTGTGTGAGAGTATATCACCTGGATTATGTCTGAGAGAGCTACTTCGCCGGAGGAAGGCGCAGGATCCTTATATCAGGTGATTTCAAATACTTTCTAGCGAGTTTTTTTCCCGTTGTAATGTGTTTCCGGGACTCGCGTTTACCGTGATAAGCGCCTTGTTTAGTTGGTTTATTTCAACTAGGTGCTATATAATACTAATCTCTCTTTGTGTTTATGTCCACAGGTCTAGGTGAGGATATGTAATGGACATCACAGCATCAGAGAGTTTGGTTTTCTCCACCTTGGTTCCATTTCCTACTAATACTGTTAGGTTATCTAACCAAAAAGTCTATGTCCAGTTAGTCGGAGGCCTAGTATAAGGGTCTTCTCACTTTGCCCTCTTGATCCAATTCCTTCCCCTAAGGGGGAGAGAGTTAAGAGGCGTGGTCTTGGTGGAGTGATACAGTGCATCAGGTGGATGGTTTGTCTATATCAGGTATCTAACTAATGATATGAGGTGATGTTAATTATTAGAAAAAATAATGACTGTATTTACCATTGTTATCATTGTGTATCTGATGGTGTGTAGTCTGAATATCCAGGTGAGGACGTTATGTTAGGAATACAATTCGTTCTTGCACTTAGATGCTTGTTGCGGACCGATTTAATTTCTGTCATGGGATTGATGACGTCATAATCAGCCTTGCTCTTTATTTACATTTAAAGTTTTGTCCAACGCTGGTTTCTTATGGTTACTGATCTTTATGATCTTTTCCCTCTCTAGTTGGTTTTGAGTTTTTTCTAACCTTGACTAACTTGCTCATTGTCCTCGTCCTGTGTCCTGTTTCAGAGACCTGGTTGTCCGTCCTGTGGCCGGTTCCTAAAGGATCGTTTCGTCCCCCACTTATGCTTTAGCTGTAGTCCCTGTGGACGACTGCTTACGTGTGAGGTCTGTAAGCAATGGGGGGGGGGTGGCGAGCTAATGTCTGAGTTTCTGTGTTTACAGGCTAAGGACAAGGTGGTGGAGGAGGAGAGGAAGCAGAAGAGAGAGGGTGTGAGTAAGAAGGGTAAGAGGAAGGCCTCGTCCGCGGTGGATATGGAGGCCTTCCGGTCCGAAATGTTGGGAGAGATGAAGAGGACGATAAAGGATTTGGTCCCAGAGTTGCTTCGTAGCATGCTTCCTGGACCAGATCCTTTGTTGTCCTCGGCGTCTGCTTCAGAGCAGGTGATCCCCACCTCTGAGTCACTTTTCCATAGGTCGGTTACGTTGTTTGACGATTCAGAGGTGGCCCCATTAGTGGGGGCGATCCTCGACCCTGGCAGCAGGCTTGGTGCCGCGCCGAGGGGCCGTGGACGGCTGTCGCAGGAACCCGCGGGCTGCTTATCAGTCCAGGGGGATCCGCACGCCGCGGGTGCCAGTACCTCCTATGACACCTTCCCTGGCCAGTCCGGGTTAGCTCTCTTTGCTGACCCGGAGTCTAATCTTTCTGGCCAGGAGGAAGAGGATTTCCTGCTAGGGTCGCCATCTGGGGACGTGACCATGGAGTACGACGTCTGTGCACCCCTCGCGGGGGATACGGGCGACGTATTCCATGGATCTACTCACGCAGGAGTAGAATTCACGGTCCAGAAGGTGGCCCTGGGCGGTGCTGATGGCCAGGGTTACCGCATACCTCGGCTTGCCGAGCGTGTCGCTGGTGCTGGCCGGGACCGTGGTGGGGCGGTGTCTGCCCCGCGCTCTACCACGGCGCCTGCTCCTGGTCAAGCCAGGGAGTTTAGCATGCCTGTTCTTTCGGGCCCGCATGCTTTCCCTGGCTTGCCAGTGGTATCAGCATATCCGCCGTCAAGCTCTGCTGCGTGCGCTCAGGAGGAAGACGAAGGCCCCCCGTCTTGTAGAGCGCTCGCAGCTAGCCACGGAGGAGGATTGGTCGGACGCTTGCCAATGGCTGGTAAGTGTTCGGCCAGATCTGCCCGTGGAGCAGTCGGCTAGCCAGCGTGACCACAGGCCTTGGTTAGCTGGTAAGGCTACTGCTAACGCCATGCCATCTCTGCCGCTGGCTGAACATGTCATTGACATGTTCGAGGCGGCGGAGTCGTCCATTAAGGCGAATGGGCGTCTCGCGAAGGCCCCTGGCGGAGTCGTCCATTAAGGCGAATGGGCGTCTCGCGAAGGCCCCTCGCGAGGTGGCCAGGCATTGCCGCATCGTGCCCCTGGACTACCAGCGGCACGGTGTGGTACCCAAGCCGAGCGTGGATGACCGCGCGGCTTTGGGTGAAGATGCGCGGCCAGGCGCCCGTTCTGACACGGGTGTTCTGTGTTCGAACGCGTTGCGTTCGGCAAATACCGCCCTGCGTGGTGCAGAGGAGAGTGGGAGGGCTTCGATTGCTGCTCTGTCCCACGTCTCCCAGCTGTTACAAGGGGTGGTAACAGCATCCGCATCGCGCCAGCCGAGCCCGGCCACAGTCCAGAGAGCCATCCAGGATGGTATCAACCTGGCTCTGGACTGCATGACGCGGGCGGTGACCAGGAGTGTCCGGCGAGACGCACGTTTGCCTTGGACAATCTGTGCCCGTCCCAGGACCTGTACAATAGGCTACTGCGTATGCCTATGACAGGTCCTGGTCTCTTTGGAGGTGAGGGATGCAGGCACCTCCAGGAGATGGTGACCCTGGTCAATAACCAGAGGGCGCTGCGCGAGCAGTTTGAAGTGCTCCGCCGTGCGAGTGTTCGCGCCGCACCCCCTGCGTATCGTCCCCTGCAGGCTCGAGGTGGAGGTGGCCAAGTCAGAGGCCACCCGCCATCGCAGCGTCGGCCTAGGCCGCGTGCGCTTCGGCCAGCAGTGAGGGGGGCGCAGGCTCCCCAGGCGCAGCCAGCCAGGCAGCCACCCGCGCACCTCCCACCCGCGCACCTCGGTGCGCGTGGTGCTGGGCGTGGCGCGCGGGGATCTGGTCGTGGTAATCGTGCCTGATGGGCCGATTGCCACAGTGAGAACCACTCTGGTGTTTCGTGCGGAGGAGACAGTGCCACTCTTGCACTCCTTATGTCCACCTCTCTCCCTAGGTGGACCGGTGGGAGGCCGGCTGGCCGCCCACATGCAAGAGTGGGAACGGTTGACTCAGGACCGTTTAGTCTTGCGATGGCTTTCAGTCGGGTATCATCCCGATTGGATGACGGGCCCGCCGTCGCGACTGTCTCTCGTGCCGATCTGGACTCCGAACCCGAGAGATCCAGATCAAAGGTTGTGTATCGAGGAGGAGATAACTTCCCTCATACAAAAAGGAGCTATTCAGCCGGCACAAAGGTGTCCGGGCTTCTATTCAACCGTGTTCTTAGTAACAAAAAACACCGGAGGGTGGAGACCAATTCTCAACCTCAAGCCATTGAACAAGTTCATAGAGACGCCCAGTTTCAAGATGGAGACTGTGCGCTCGGTGTTGGCGGGGTTAGAGAGGGGAATGTGGACAGCGTCGATAGATTTGAAGGATGCTTATTTCCACATCCCATAGCCAGGAGTTTCCGTCGCTTCCTGAGATTTGCATTCCAGGGCAGACAGTGGGAATTCAGGGTGTTACCCTTCGGAATTTCCACGGCTCCTCGGGTTTTCACTCGTGTGGTTCTTGCGATCACCGCATACCTCCGCAGGAGAAGCATAGCAGTCCACACGTACATAGACGACTGGCTGTTAAAAGCACACACCCAGGAAAGTTTATCGGCCAATCTGGAGATTGTTTTGAAGACTCTCACAGACTTGGGCTGGATAATCAATTTCCAAAAATCAGAGCTGACTCCATCCCAGAAATTTGTTTACCTGGGGATGTTCTTCGATTTAGAGACAGGATATGTTTATCCTACTCAGGAGAGAGTTCAGAAACTCATTTTAGTAATTCAGTCAGTGCGCGACAGTCGTCATGTCCTGGCACGGGTTTACTTGAGAATGCTGGGCTTGATGGTTTCATTGGAACCAGTCATTCCTCAGGGCGCCTTACGCAGGCGGCCGATCCAGTTATTTCTCATGACACAATGGCCCCGGAGTACAAGTTCGCTGGACTCGAACGTGTCAGTGTTGGCGCCTCTGATTCACCACCTGCAATGGTGGTTGAACACGGAGAATCTCTTGGTGGGGGTTATGCTAACAGATATACAGATGCATCGATGGACGGGTGGGGAGCTTGCCTGGAAGAATCCACAATATCAGGCCTTTGGAATCTGGAACAGTCAAAAGAACATATCAATCTACTCGAGCTAAGAGCAGTAGTCCTGGGCCTGGAACATTTCTTACAGAAAGTTCAGGGCAAGATTGTTCTTATTCGTTCAGACAACTCAACAGTTGTGACTTACATAAACCGCCAGGGCGGAACGAAGTCGCCCAGTCTCTGTATGATGACATGGAGACTGCTTTGTTGGTGCCTGGATCACAGGATTACCTTGAAAGCAGTTCATATTCCGGGAAGGTTGAATCTGCTAGCAGACTCATTGAGCCGAAGGATGAGTGTTTTACCGACGGAATGGCAACTAAATCAATGTGTGGCGGATCGTCTGTTCGACCATTGGGGGGAAACCCAACATCGATTTGTTCGCAACGAAGAAGAATGCGAAGATGACGACGTACGTCTCTCCGATTCCAGATCCAAGCGCTTTCGCAACAGATGCGTTAGCTATCAGCTGGGGGAGAATGTATGCATACGCATTCCCTCCAGCAATCCTGATTCCAAAAATTCTTCAGAAAATCAGACAGGAGGAATGCCAAGTGCTTCTGATCGCCCCGGATTGGCCAAGCCGATCATGGTATACGGATCTGCTGGACCTTCTGGTCTGCAATCCGGTTCCTCTACCTCTGATGGACGACATTATCTTCCAGGGCAAGGCCCTTCACAACAATCCGTCAATGTTCAGATTGACTGCGTGGATGTTGTCAAGGAATCTAGAATTAAGGAGGGCTTTTCTGACCAAGCAGCCATGTTTATGGCCAAAGCCAGGAGGGGGTCAACCTCCAGAGCATATAACTATAAAATCAACAGATTTGCAGAGTGGTGCTCAAAAAGATGTATTAATCCAATGGATTCATCTATTCAGGTAGTAGCTGATTTCCTCTGTCACCTGTATGATGCATATAGCCTCAAGCCTAACTCTATTGCTGGTTATAAGTCAGCTTTAATGACTGTTATTCCTTGCTTGGCTAGGGGGGGAAGTGATGAAGTAAGTACATTAAATGTATTAATTAAAGGCATGGGCAATCTAAGACCAAGGAATCCCCCGGTGATTCCGTCTTGGAGTTTATCGCTAGTGCTTCAAGTACTAGGAGATAAGCCTTTTGAACCACTTAGTTCCATTTCTATGAAAATGTTAACTCTTAAAACTGTATTTCTAATTGCGGCGGCCTCGGCTAGGCGTAGGAGTGAGATTCATGCCTTATCAGCCGAGGATGACCGTTTTGTGGTTACAGGGGAAGGCCTTAAGTTACTACCTAGGATTAATTTCTTAGCTAAGAATCAGTCTTTGAAGTATCCAGGTCAACCTATTTTTTTGCCTGCTTTAACTAGATATGATCCTAATTCTAAAGCATGGTGTCCCGTTCGGGCGCTACTTCGGTACAAACAGCGTACTTCGGAGTGGCGGACCGATCAGTCAGCGTTATGGTTGTCATATATTGAACCCCATGGCAGGGCGTCTAAGGACACCATTTCCAGGTGGATTGTAGAGTGTATCCAATTTTGTCACAAATCCGCCACTGGTAAGCAGGTTGACATAGCCAAGGCTCACAGTGTCCGCGGCGTAGTGACTTCCACTGCCCTATTTAATGGGGTCCCTGTGGATGACATTATGTCCGTGGCTCAGTGGCACTGTGAGTCAAGTTTTACAGACCATTATCTCCGTGACACCTCGAATCCTCTCGCCTTGTCGATTTTGAAAAAATAATCGCTTATATGTTTTTGAGGAGGGTTTCCTCATTGCTTATATACTTCACAATTAATCAATGGAAACATCCCCTTTCTGGGACTGCATCGGTCTTCTCCACTGGGAAGAGGATGACAGCTGCCAAGTTCAACAAGGTCAGTCTTGTTCATGTGTTGTTCATTGTTGATTGTATTGTCACGTTACCTGTTTTTATTAATATGGTGATGGTTTGTGTTTTGATGTGGTTCATCATTGAGAGTATACGAAAATGGAGCCTTTTCGTCTCTGTCCTATAGTACATGGCACTGGTACGTAGAGAGCGTATAGGACATTGAGATCATGCTAGTCTTCCTCCCAGGAAGAAGGGGGTGGGGGGCGGGGGGGGGGGGGGGAGCACATATGACATCGGTCATCTCATCCATCGGTTGGTGTTAGCCGATGTTTCATCAAATCCTGACTGTGTTTCACACAGTTTCAGACGTTTAAGTGCCTTGAACGCGTGAAAGCGCATAGGGAACAGCTGGTCTTTTGACCTCGCCTCCCTCCCGCCGAATTCCCTGTCGAATTCTGGCAATATCAAAAGTATTAGGGAGGTAAGTATACTCTTGATGTGAAATAAACGAAATCTGGGATTTCTATTTTCACGAGAGAGTTGATACTTACCTCCCTAGATATGGACCCGGCCTCTCCACCCCACAGAGGCTCGGTCTTCAGGCTCTTAATAGTTGCATGTGTGTCAGCCAATAAATTAGTCAGAGGAAGTAGTAGTCGGCGCATGCGCGGTGGTGGGGCTGGCATCCGCCGGACTACCCTCTGTCTTCCTGCCCAGTAGGGGCACCTAACTGTTTTTAATCTGAGTGTTTATTGAGTGAACGCCAATATTTAGCAATATCAAAAGTATTAGGGAGGTAAGTATCAACTCTCTCGTGAAAAAAGAAATCCTAGATTTCGTTTAGTTTGATATAACTTATGTCTACATGCTGTGTCTGATATAACTTATGTCCACATGCCGTGTTTGATATAACTTATGTCCACATGCTGTGTCTGATATAACTTATGTCCACATGCCATGTTTGATATAACTTATGTCCACATGCTGTGTCTGATATAACTTATGTCTACATGCCGTGTCTGATATAACTTATGTCCACATGCCGTGTCTGATATAACTTATGTCCACATGCCGTGTCTGATATAACTTATGTCCACATGCCGTGTCTGATATAACTTATATCCACATGCCGTGTCTGATATAACTTATGTCCACATGCTGTATCTGATATAACTTATGTCCACATGCCATGTCTGATATAACTTATGTCCACATGCCGTGTCTGATATAACTTATGTTTACATGCCGTGTTTGATATAACTTATGTCCACATGCCATGTCTGATATAACATATGTCCGCATGCCGTGTCTGATATAACTTATGTCCACATGCTGTGTCTGATATAACTTATGTCCACATGCTGTGTCTGATATAACTTATGTCCACATGCTGTGTCTGATATAACTTATGTCCACATGCTGTGTCTGATATAACTTATGTCCACATGCCATGTCTGATATAACTTATGTCCCCATGCCGTGTCTGATATAACATGTCCACATGCCGTGTCTGATATAACTTATGTCCACATGCCGTGTAATATAACTTATCTCCACATGCCGTATCTGATATAACTTATGTCTACATGCCGTGTCTGATATAACTTATGTCCACATGCCATGTCTGATATAACATATGTCCGCATGCCGTGTCTGATATAACTTATGTCCACATGCTGTGTCTGATATAACTTATGTCCACATGCTGTGTCTGATATAACTTATGTCCACATGCTGTGTCTGATATAACTTATGTCCACATGCTGTGTCTGATATAACTTATGTCCACATGCCATGTCTGATATAACTTATGTCCCCATGCCGTGTCTGATATAACATGTCCACATGCCGTGTCTGATATAACTTATGTCCACATGCCGTGTAATATAACTTATCTCCACATGCCGTGTAATATAACTTATGTCCACATGCCATGTCTGATATAACTTATGTCCACATGCCGTATCTGATATAACTTATGTCTACATGCCGTGTCTGATATAACTTATGTCCACATGCCATGTCTGATATAACATATGTCCACATGCCGTGTCTGATATAACTTATGTCCACATGCTGTGTCTGATATAACTTATGTCCACATGGTGTGTCTGATATAACTTATGTCCACATGCTGTGTCTGATATAACTTATGTCCACATGCCATGTCTGATATAACATGTCCACATGCCGTGTCTGATATAACTTATGTCCACATGCCGTGTAATATAACTTATGTCCACATGCCGTGTAATATAACTTATGTCCACATACCATGTCTGATATAACTTATGTCCACATGCCGTATCTGATATAACTTATGTCCACATGCCGTGTCTGATATAACTTATGTCCACATGTCGTGTTTGATATAACTTATAACCCAATAACTTGCTGTATTCTGTGGACTTACTCGGCTTGATGTAAATTTGCCACACATGTCATCATGAACTGTGAGTTTCCCATACGTGTACCTATGTATCATTGTTGTTTTCAGCCAAAGATAAAGTTGAGAAGCCATTTGCGATGTGTTTTGTGAAGCTGATGAATGACACAGGAACGACTCTCTCAGATACGTTACATGAGCTGCTCATTTATAGGGTATTTCTATGAATATTTACAATGATTCAGAGTAACCCTTTAATGGTCAAATTTGGTCAAGAAAATCAAAATATTTGCTTATAGAATGTCCATTTGCAGGCTAAAGGAAGACTATTTTTCAAAATTTAACACCGGAATTACTGGCTCGGTTATCGAGGCATTCCAGTGGTAAGTTTTCATAAATAGTTGGTCCTGTGTGAAAGTCAATAGAGTTAATCTTTACCCTTTACAGGTCAAGCCAGCTAAAACCGGCTTCTGCAGTGGTCTTGAGGCGTGTCCATTTACAGGACAAGAGTCAAGAAAATCAAAATATTTGCTTATTGAATGCCCATTTGTAGGCCAACAGAGGACAATTTTTTGGAAATTATTGTTATTGAGCAGTAGTAAATTAAAAAATATTCTTTTCTCTTGGTCTACAAATGGACATTCCGCAAGACCACTGCAGATGCTGGTTTTGACTGGCTTGACCATTAAAGGGTTAAATGGTAAATCTCTCAGACCTGTAAAGAATTAATTATAATTTTGTAATCCGCATGTCAGTGACTACAGTTCAGCCAAAAATGGCTTCTTCAGTGATCTTGAGAAATGTCTATTTGCAGACCGTGAGAAAACCATTTTTGAAAATTTACCACTGGAATGAATGACTCGATAACCGAGCCAGTCATTCCAGTGGTAAATTTTCAAAAAATATCTCTTGGTCTGCAAATGGACATTTTCTATGAGAAAATTTAAATCTTCATGAACAAATTTGTCGGTTAAAGGGAGATGTTGGTGAAATAAAGTGTAACTGATGAATCACAATGTGCTGTGTGAATCATGGCATTATGCCTGCATGACTTTTCTTGAGCCATGAATTGGAGGATGTCTTGACTTAATGAGCTGAATGGCGTCCGATGTTCTGGCGTCCAGCATCCAAGAAATAGATAGAATGTTACAATCTAAAAGAATGGCCTGATTGTTCAAGATTTATGAGTCCATGCCTCTAGTTTTGTCAAATCTGCTCTGCGTTTCCTCAATGTTTTCTACTGATAATCCAACGTAATGTATTTTCACTTTAGATTTAGATGCGTATCTTTCTAAATGTGTCTTGCTTCAGATCGAGAAGAGGCAGGATTCAGCTGCATACCTGGAACTGCCGGCGACACGTGCGGATATGGACCAGCGTGGGTACCTACAGCTGGGTGGTAAGAACAGTGTCCATGGTGGGCTATCCTTGAGCATTAAAGATACACTCCAGCTCTATACCTTGGTCTGTTCCACAAAACTCACCCACAATGGTATGTTTGTCTATGCTTTTCTTTCAAGATCTTGCATATTGATTAAGCCAGTGTATTTGTGTGTATCCTTGGCTTTCATCATCATGCATATTGATGAAGCCAGTGTATTTGTGTATCCTTGGCTTTCATCATCTTGCATATTGATGAAGCCAGTGTATTTGTGTATACTTGGCTTTCATCATCTTGGATATTGATTAAGCCAGTGTATTTGTGTGTATACTTGTCTTTCATCTTCTGTCATATTGATTAAACCAGTGTATTTGTGTGTATCCTTGGCTTTCATCATCATGCATATTGATGAAGCCAGTGTATTTGTGTGTATCCTTGGCTTTCATCATCTTGCATATTGATGAAGCCAGTGTATTTGTGTGTATCCTTGGCTTTCATCATCTTGCATATTGATGAAGCCAGTGTATTTGTGTATACTTGGCTTTCATCATCTTGCATATTGATTAAGCCAGTGTATTTGTGTGTATACTTGTCTTTCATCTTCTGTCATATTGATTAAACCAGTGTATTTGTGTGTATACTTGCCTTTCAATTTTCCATGTGTTAATCACAGTAAGTATTTACTACTGTTATTGTACTACGAGCACTATTGTGAGCAATTTGTTGTCCATCAGTAGCCGTATGATCTGAAAGGATGATTACGGTTATGCCATGATGACTGACTAAATGTGTTATGTCCATTTCATTCCGCATTGTGAGACAATGTTTACATTGGGTTCCACCCCCTGAGGGCCAGGTTGACAAGGCTAAATGTTAACAAGGATTCCGCATTACGAGAAAATGTTTAGATCGGGTTCCACCCCCTGAGGGCCAGGTTGCCAGGGCTAAATGTTAACAAGGATTCCGCATTGTGAGACAATGTTTACATCGAGTTCCACCCCCTGAGGGCCAGGTTGCCAGGGCTAAATGTTAACAAGGATTCCACATTATGAGACAATGTTTACATCGGTTTCCACCTCCTGAGGACCAGGTTGGCAGGGCTAAATGTTAACAAGGATTCCGCATTATGAGACAATGTTTACATCGGTTTCCACCTCTTGAGGGCCAGGAATTCAACTAAATTTGATATGGGTAGTACCCGTATAATCTCTGATTGCAGAATGACTGTGTTGTGCTCGATCCTCGGTGGAGGTCAAGGGCAGGGCCAACAGGTCAAATATAAGAGTTCCATCCATCACGCTATTTTCTCCACAACTGTTTGGTGGAATTCAACCAACTTTGTTATGTATGGTGTACCCTTTCTAACTTAAATTTTTCATGTGAATTGCCCATATTTTTTATGATTGCGAAATGACATTTGTATTGGACTGTGTCCTTTGTTGGTGGGTGTAGCCAAAGATGAAGGGTTAAAAGGTCAAAGTTGGAAAAAGCATGGGGAGTTACAATGGCTCGCTATTAACTGTACATTCTAGTTATTGATGATATAATGTGTAATTATAGTTTATATTGTACATGTTACTGTGTGTTGTTATTCTCAGTGGATCTGCTGGGCTTGTTAAAGTGGCAGGTTTATATTGTAATATATTATTGAGTGTTGTTATTCTCAGACTGAGCTTGTAATATGTAACTAGAGAACATTTACTGAAGTAACTGTAAATCTGCGATGTATTTCCATGAAGAAATAGTATAAGGCCTCTTCTAATAAAGAGATGACATAAGGTGTATCTTCGAACATGATCTTTGAAGTTGCGTGACGAAAGACAGGTAACTTATGCCAAACATAAAAACTGGAAAGCTTTACTCGTGAATGACGTTGACCCCAAGGGAGATATTAAAATTTTCATTGGAATTTTTTTAGATCTCTCAATGTTCTAGAATCTGCCCAGGTTTGAAGAGAATCTGAAGAAAACTCTAGGAGATATAACACTGTTCCAATATTTCTCCAATAGGTTTACTATGGGGATATGTGGCACCCAAAAGCTGATTTTCTCAAAACTGGTGGTCGGATCAACCTTAAATTTGACACCAAATCAAGTCAATATGAGCGCTAGAAGTTCACCAAATTTCAAGTTTGGTGGGCATTTTGAAAAAAAAGATTTTCACCGTAAGTTCATTTATGCAAAAAATAATTTTTTTCATTTTGACCCCAATGTGTGCACCTGGTCGGCATTTTAAAAAAAAAATCCTGAGTTCGTTTCTGCAAAAAAACGAAAACTGGTATTTTTGGCCAAAATTTTTTCATGGATTATTAAAAAATAATCATTTGTGGCAACATCCTACCCAAGTATGGGAGTGATCCGATCAAAACTCTAGGGGTAGTACCACTTCAAATATCCATTTGAAATCCACATACATTTCCTATGGGTTTTTTTCCCATGCATTGTGGAGTCAAAGGTCTGGTGGCCATTTAGAAAAAAAATGGGAATTTTTGCCCACTCAAAGGTGGGTAGCTCAAAAACTATTGGGTGGATCCAAAATAAAAGTAATAGCTATCGATTCCCATCGCAGATTGATAATAGCTTGTACTATCTTATTGTGTGTTGTTGTTCTCAGTGGATCTGCTGGGCTTGTTAAAGTGGCAGGAGATCATCAATGCTAAGCCCATGTTGAAATCACACCTGGAATCAATCATGAGGGTGGATGGTGAAGAGATTGTCAAGGTACACAGCATATTTTTAGTAACCACATGTGTTTTAGTGACCACCTGTCTTAGTGACCACCTGTCTTTTAGTGACAACATGCCTTAGTGGTAACCTGTCTTTAGTGACCACATGTCTTTTAGTGACCACCCATCTTTACTGCCACCTGGTTTTTCTGACCACTTGTCTTTAGTGACCACCTGTCTTTAGTGACCACATGTCTTTTAGTGACCACTTGTCTTTAGTGACCAGATGTCTTTAGTGACCACATGTCTTTTAGTGACCACTTGTCTTTCGTGACCACATGTCTTTTAGTAACCACCTGTCTTTAGTGACCACTTGTCTTTAGTGACCATTGTCTTTAGTGATCACTTGTCTTTACTGACCACCTGTCTACTGACCACCTGTCTTTATTGACCACCTGCTTTGCTAACCACGTGTCTTTAGTGACCACTTGTCTTTTTGACCACATGTCTTTAGTGATCACCTGTCTTTTAGTGACCACCCATCTTTACTACCACCTGTCTTTAGTGACCAGCTGTCTTTACTGATGACCTGTCTTAGCTGACTACTTGTCATTACTGACCACCTGCCATTACTGACCACCTGTCTTTACTGACCACATGTCTTTAGTGACCACCTGTCTTTACTAACCACATGTCTTTAGTGACCACCTGTCTTTACCGACCACCTGTTCTTTCTGGCAAACCTGTCTTTACTAATAAACTGTCTTTTAGTAACCACCCATTTTACTCACCACCTATGTACTGACCATCTGTCTTTAGTGACCACCTGTCTTTGCTGAGTACTTGTCTTTACTGACCACGTGTCTTTAGTGACCCCCCTTTAGTGACAACTTGTCTTTAGAGACCACTTGCCATTACTGACCACCTGCCATTACTGACCACCTGTCTTTACTGACCACCTGTCTTTACTAACCACATGGCTTTAGTGACCACCTGTCTTTACTGACCACATGTCTTTGCTGAGTACTTGTCTTTACTGACCACCTGTCTTTAGTGACCCCCCTTTAGTGACAACCTGTCTTTAAAGACCACTTGTCTTTAGTGACCACCTGTCTTTTAGTACACACCTGTCTTTGAGTAACCACCCATCTTTACAGGCCACCTGTCTTTAGTGACCACTTGTCTTTAGTGACCACCTGTCTTTCCTAACCACATGTCTACTGACCACCTGTCTTTACTGACCACCTGTCTTTACTGACCACCTGTTTTTATTGACCACCTGTCTTTTACTGACCACCTCTTTACTCTTTACCACCTCTTTACTGACCACCCCAGTCCTGTCTTTAGTGACCACTTGTAGTTTCCCATACAGTGTCTGTTATCGACAGGTTTAAAGTCCTTGGGTAATAGTTAGTTAATGGCATTAACTGATATGGCTTGTCACTGCATGTACAATGTTTTCTCTTACAGTTCCTTCAAGACCTGCTTGACTCATTGTTCAGTATTCTTATGCAGACATCTAGTGACCTCTATGATAACCTCGTCTTTGATTCCTTGGTAAGTATTCTTATGCAGACATCTAGTGACCTCGTCTTTGATTCCTTGGTAAGTATTCTTATGCAGACATCCAGTGACCTCTATGATAACTTCGTCTTTGATTCCTTGATAAGTATTCTTATGCAGGCATCTAGTGACGTCTATGATAACCTTGTCTTTGATTCCTTGGTAAGTATTCTTATGCATACATCCAGTGACCTCCATGATAACCATGTCTTTGATTCCGTGGTAAGTTCTTTGATTCCATGGTAAGTATTCTTGTGCAGACATCTAGTGACCTCTGATAACCTTGTCTTTGGTTCCTTGGTAAGTATTCTTATGCAGACACCTAGTGACCTCGATGATAACCTTGTCTTTGATTCCTTGGTAAGTATTCTTATGCAGACATCCAGTGACCTCCATGATAACCATGTCTTTGATTCCTTGATAAGTATTCTTATGCAGACATCAGTGACCTCTATGATAACCTTGTCTTTGATTCCTTGTTAAGTATTCTTATGCAGACATCAGTGACCTCTATGATAACCTCGTCTTTGATTCCTTGATAAGTATTCTTATGCAGACATCTAGTGACCGCTACAATAACCTTGTCTTTGATTCCTTAAGTCTTCTAGTGACCTCTATGATAACCTTGTCTTTGGTTCCTTGGTAAGTATTCTTATTAGTCCAGGAGCTAAAGCTAGGTCAGAATCGTGACGTAGCACACCCAGTATTCGGAAGGTCTGACCCTTGCTGTGGCTTGGGGGACATGTCCCACACATTTTAAGCCCTGTTGTACAAACAAATTGTGGTAGCACTAATTAGTTATCCTGATTTCTTTGCATAGGGGGTCTAGGCTTTGGCTGTATCCACAGTGCACAACGATGTAAGCATGATCGTGTCATAACTCAAAGTAATATCCAATAAAATTGTTTGCGGTAGATCTTGTACCCATAATGACCACAGAAACACAAACAGTCCCTAGTTGGAGAGTGGATTTAATGCACTTGTATCATGTGCTAATGCACCTTTTACACAAATCGGTTACTCTCCAATGATTTCCGGATCACCAACTGAATTCAATACGGTGTATACGGTCATGAAACAAGTTCAAAGAATGATGACAACATTAGGACAGAATGACTCGGTCATTACATTCGGCTTGGCCATATATGTCAAGGCAAAGGAGATACAGTGGCGATATAAAGAAGAGTTTAGTGACACTGTGATCAGACTGGGGGGATTCCACATTGCGGTAAACTACTTAGCTGTTATTGGAAAGATGTTTGATGACTCTGGCTTAGAAGATCTCCTCATAGAGGCCAACACATATGGTAGCAGCACGGCTGCTGCTCTACTTAAAGGGAAGTCATATAATCGAGGAGTGATGGCTCACAAATTGGTTATGGAAGCGCTGCTGCGATTACAATGGCAGTCTTTTTCCAAATGGGTTCAACAAAATGGACAACATGAAGACCACATTACTCCAACAGAATTGGAGTCTGGATGAGAAAATTAAGATGTGCCGAAGCAGCATTGACGACTTAGACGCACTGCAAGAAAATTTCAAAGAGGTGTGTATGTACGTGAATAAATTGCAACAGCTGTTCAAATCCTTTAAAGTTGAGTCACGCTCGAAATCACACCTGTTCGCATTTTGGAACTCATATATTCATATGGTAGAGCTGCTGCTTGGATTCATAAGAGCTGAGAGAACTGGAGATTGGCAGGCACACCTATCTGCTACTGCTGCTATGGCGCCATATTTCTACAGCATGGACAGAACCAATTATGCAAGATGGCTGCCAATATATCTTGCGGACATGAAGATGCTTCCAAGTACACATCCCCATGTACATGAACAATTCTTGAATGGAAATCATTCCGTAAGTCGCTCAGACCATCCATTCAATCAAGTGTGGACAGATATGGCCTTAGAGCAATCGATTAATTTGGATTCCAAAAAGCGAGGTGGTATTATTGGAATAACACAAAATCCAGGAGCTCTGGAGAGGTGGTTTTTAACTAGCCACGAGAGGGCAGCCATAACAACGGTCACAAAGCAAATGTGTGGGTTACAAGATAGTCACATGTTTGGAGTACATAAGGAAATGGGGACTAATCGAATGAACAGGGATGAAACCGATGTGCAGAAGATACTTTCGATGTTCTCATCAGATATAATGACCAATCCCTTTAATATTGCGGAAAACGACGACAGCGAGTGTCTTCCGCTTGTAAACATTGCAACTGGCGTGGTATTGCCTAGTGAAATCGCCAAGAGACTTGTTTCCGCCTGTGACATTGGTAAGGAGATTATGGAAAATTTTGTTCAGGAGCGGCTGGACACTAACACGAGAAGCTTTTGGGACACGTTGCCACACTTAAAACTTAAAACATTTGCCAGCCTAGCACAGAAGAAAAAACTCAAAACAAATGATGAAAAAATTCACAATGTGAGATCTGACCGCGAACTATTTGGTCAATTAATTATTGCCGCACGGTCCAGAGATGTTGATTTAAAACTAGTGATGACGTATGAACTGTCTGCTGTTCCACTATCATTGTCACATACGGATGGGAAAAGTGTTTTGTTAAGTGAACTAGAAAAGGAAGTAAATGTTGATGGACGGCTTCCACCTGTTGACAAGACAGACGCAACAGCTTATGTAGTAGATGGCATGGCAATTGTGCAAATGGTTAAAACTGGAGGTACGTCTACATTTGGAGAATTGGCTGATAAATACTGGCACATCTTTACAGTTCCACTGAATCAAGAAGACTGCAACAGAGTAGATATAGTTTTTGACAGATATGATAGACTGGAATCTCTCAAAGCAGAAGAGCGGCTAAAACGTGGGTCATCAACAGCATTGGAAGTAAAGATTGCTGGAGAAAATACTACCGTTCCAAAGCAATGGGCCAAGTACATCAGCAATCCAAGCAACAAAAGTAACCTGGTTGCATTTCTCAGCAAGCGGTGGCGTGATACTGGTCCAAATATGCTATCTGCCGACAATTGCGTCATTCTTGCTGGTGGCTTTAACGATGGAATGGATGTTGTTGTCATTTCAGCGAACAATTCGTCGTATTTGGAAGAACTTCGATCAGATCACGAGGAAGCAGATACACGTATGATGTTGCACGCGCTACACGCTTCAAAAGACCACATGCGTGTTGTTATACAGTCTCCTGATACAGACGTGGCAGTACTTAGTATATATACGTATCGTTCGCTTCACTGTTCTGAACTATGGTTCCGTACGGGCACAAAGGACAAATTGCGATACATACCAATACATACAGTTGCTCAAGTACTGGGCCCAGCTATCTCTCTCTTTGCCTGGGTTTCATTCTCTTACAGGTTGTGATAGCACTAGTGCATTATTTGGAGTCGCTAAGAGAAAAGCATTCAATCTCTTAAAGTCATCTGAATGTCATCAGCTTAGCTTAGCCCAACTCGGCGAACATGTTGACTTATCACCGAATACTGCAATTCTATGTGAGAAATTCGTCTGTGAGTTGTATACCACCAGGGATGTGGGAAAGACAGCTGACGAAACCCGTTATTGGCTCTTTTGTCAAAAGAGACAAAGAAATGAAAATCTTCCACCTACATCGAATAGTCTAAAGCATCACACCGAAAGGGCCAATTTTCAAGCTCTTGTTTGGAGACGTTCATTGCAAGCTGTTCAGAATCTTCCATCTCCAAATGGACATGGCTGGAGTATAGTGGATGGTCTACTCAAGCCTGTTCTAATGTCAAAGGATCCTTTCTCCATTTGGGTTAATTGAACTCACATCATGTAGATGTCAAAAGTCTGCCTGCAAAAGAACAGATCTCTGTCAATGCAAGGCTAACAATCTACTCTGCACTGAAGCATGCCTTTGTATGGGAGGTGAAATGTGTGACAATGTTCAGCAAACAATTGTCGAAGATGACTGACATGGATGAGTAACATTCTCTCATTTGCTCACGTGATAAATATGTCCTGCCAGCTTGTGTAGACATGCACTGCATGTCAGTTAAAAGTGTAATTATGAAAAATGTAGAAAACATGGGCATTGTTGTAGCTAAGGTATTGCTAGTCACAAGAAGACCTAAGTGCCCCAATATGTACAAAGCAACATACGGGTGTCTTAAACGAGGTTGATTATGTATAAATCTGCGATATACGATCACTCCTTTCCATTTTGGTTAAGATTGTATTGATATAACATGCGCTTAAGTTTGTGAAAAATTTACCATTGTGAAAATTGTTTGAGACCTACATTCAACACCTATTGTAAATGGGCTTCTCACGGGTTAGTGATACCACAATTTCACTTCAAGAGTATACTTACCTCCCTAATACTTTTGATATTGCTAAATATTGGCTCTCACTCAATAAACACTCAGATTAAAACAGTTAGGTGCCCCTACTGGGCAGGGAGTCAGAGCGTAGTCTGGCGGATGCCAGCCCCACCACCGCGCATGCGCAGACTAGCACTTCCTCTTTGCTAGATTATTGGCAGAGAGATCACACATGTTTTTTTTGTGCAAAAGCTTTTCCTTGCTCTATAAACTGTTTTAACATAACTTGGTGGTGTTATTTTGGTGTGATAGTCACTGATTAGGATGGCAGGAAGGATCACTTCGCCAAAGGGGGACCTAGGACCTTTAAATCAGGTGACTTCTAGTAAAATTAGCGAGTTTTTCTTCCCGGTGTATTGTGTTTCCGGGACTCGCATTTACCGTGATAAGCGCCTTGGTTAGTTGGTTTATGTCAACTCGGTGCTACCTAAGGCTAATTTCTCTTTCTGTTTATGTCCACAGGTCTGTATGACGCTAGATGGTGGCATCACAGCAGCAGAGAGTTAGTTTTCTCTCCACCATGGTTCCATTTCCTACTAACATTGTTAGGTTATCTAACCAAATGACAAATTATGTCCAGTGAGTTGGAGGCCTAGTATAAAGGTCTTCTCACTTTGCCCTCTTGATCCAATTCCTTCCCCATGAGGTGGAGAGAGTTAAGAGGCGTGCAGGTGGTGGAGTACTCCGGTTCGTCACGTTGGATGGTTTGTCTATACAAGGTGTCAGGTATCTAGTTATTGATAATGTGGTGATGTTAATTATAGTAAGCAAAGGGAGATAATTAACATTTTTGCCAGAAAAGAGTTATCTATGTGTATCTGATGGTTGTGTAGTCGACGTATCCATTCAGCATACAATTCGTCCTTGCACTGGGATGTTTGTTGGGATCGAATTTTTCCTGTCACGGGATTAATGACGTCATAATCAGCCTGGCTATGTATTTATCAGCAATTCAAGTTGCAATGCTGGTTTCTGATGTATATTGATCTTTATGATCGTTTTCCTTCTCTTTGAGTTGGTTTGAGTGTCTAAGCTTAACTAGTTTGCTCATACTCCTCGTCCTTTGCCCTGTTTCAGGGACCGGGTTGCGCGTCCTGTGGGCGATTTCTGCATGTTAGGTTCTTGCCTCATCTTTGCTATCAATGTAGCCCTTGTGGTCCCTTGGCTAATTGTGACATATGTAAGCACTGGGGGGGGCGAGTTAATGTCCGAATTCTTGTGCTTACAGGCGACGGACAAGGTGGTAGAGGAGGAGAAGAAGAAGAAGCGGAAACGAGAGGTTGTAAGTAGGAAGGGTAAGGGGAAGGTCTCGTCCGCGGTGGATATGGAGGCCTTCCGGACCGAGATGTTGGGAGAGATGAAGAGGACAGTAAAGGATTTGGTTCCAGAGTTGCTTCGTGGCATGCTTCCTGGACCAAATCCTTTACTGTCCTCATCATCGGCTTCGGAGCAGGTAATCCCCGCCTCTGGATCGGTTTTCCTTAGACCGCTTCCGTTGTTCGACGATTCAGAGGTGGCCCCATTAGAGGGGGCGTTCCACGACCCTGGCAGCAGGCTTATTGCCGCGCCGATAGGGGACCGTGGACGGTTGTCGCTGGAACCCGCGGGCTGCTTATCAGTCCAGGGGTATCCGCACGCCGCGGTGGCCAGTACCTCCTATGGCACCGTTCCTGGTCAGCCCGGGTTAGCTCTCTTTGCTGACCCGGGGTCTAATCTTTCTGACCAGGGTGATGAGGATTACCTGCTAGGGTCGCCGTCTGACGACGTGGACATGGATGAAGACGTTTGTGCACCCCTCGCGGGGAATACAGGCGACTTCTTCCACGGTTTTACTCACCCTGGAGTAGAGTCCGCGGTTCAGGTGGTGGCCCAGGGCGCTGCTGATGGCCAGCGGTACCGCATACCTCGGCTTGCCGACGGTGTTGCTGGTGCTGGCCGGGCCCGTGGTGGGGCGGTATATGCCCCGCGCTCTGCCACGGCGCCTGCTCCTGGTCAAACCAGTGATATTGTCATGCCGGTGCTGTCAGGCCCGCATGTTTTCCCTGGCTTGCCAGGTGTATCAGCGTACCCGCCGTCAAGCTCTGCTGCTGGCGCTCAGGAGGAAGACGAAGGCCCCCGTCTTGTAGAGCGCTCGCAGTTAGCCACGGAGGAGGATTGGTCTGACGCTTGCCAGTGGTTGGTGAGCGTTAGGCCTGATCTGCCCGTGGAGCAGTCGGCTAGCCAGCGTGACCACAGGCCGTGGTTAGCTGGGAAACCGACTGCTAACGCTATGCCTTCTCTGCCGCTGGCGGAGCATGTCGTTGACATGTTCGAGGCGGCGGAGTCGTCCATTAAGTCGAGTGGACGTCTCGCGAAGGCCCCTCGCGAGGTGGCCAGGCGTTGTCGCATCGTGCCCCTGGATTACCAGCGGTACGGTGTGGTACCCAAGCCCAGCGTGGATGACCGCGCGGCTTTGGGTGAGGATGCGCGGCCAGGCTCCCGTTCTGACACGGGGGTCTTGTGCTCGAACGCGTTGCGTTCGGCGAATACCGCGTTGCGTGATGCGGAGGAGAGTGGGAGGGCTTCGATTGCCGCTCTGTCCCACGTCTCCCAGCTGTTACAGGGGGTAGTAACGGCATCCGCATCGCGCCAGCCAAGTCCGGTCACGGTCCAGCGAGCCATCCAGGATGGTATTAACCTGGCGCTGGACTGTATGACTCGGGCGGTGACCAGGAGTGTCCGGGCAAGACGCACGTTTGCCCTGGACAATCTGTGCCCGTCTCAGGACCTGTACAATAGGCTACTGCGTACGCCTATGACGGGTCCTGGTCTTTTTGGAGGTGAGGGATGTCGACACCTCCAGGAGACGGTCACCCTGGTGAATAACCAGAGGGCGCTGCGCGAGCAGTTTGAGGTGCTGCGTCGTGCTAACGTTCGCGCCGCGGCCCCTGCGTATCGTCCCCTGCAGGCTCGAGGTGGTGCTGGCCAAGTCAGAGGCCAGCCACCGTCGCAGCGTCGGCCTCGGCCGCGTGCGATTCGGCCAGCAGCGAGGGGGGCGCAGGTTCCTCAGGCGCCGTCAGCCAGGCAGCCGCCCGCGCACCGAGGTGCGCGTGGGGCGGGGCGGGGAGCGCGAGGATCTGGGCGTGGTTATCGGTCCTGACGGGACGGTTACCGCAGTAAGAACCACTCCGGTGTTTATGGCGACGGGGACAGTGCCGCTCTTGCATGCCTCGTGTCCACCTCTGTCCCTAGGTGGACCGGTGGGAGGCCGGCTAGCCGACCACATGCAAGAGTGGGAACGGTTAACTCAGGACCGTTTAGTCTTGCGATGGCTTTCCGTCGGGTATCATCCAGAGTGGATGACAGGCCCGCCGTCGCGACTGTCTCTAGTGCCAGTCTGGACTCCCATTCCGAGAGATCCAGAGCAAAGGTTGTGTATCGAGGAGGAGATAGATTCCCTCGTACAAAAGGGAGCTATTCAGCCGGCACAAAGGTGTCCGGGCTTCTATTCAACCCTGTTCTTAGTAACAAAACGCACCGGAGGGTGGAGACCGATTCTCAACCTCAAGCCATTGAACAAGTTCATCGAGACGCCCAGTTTCAAGATGGAAACGGTGCGCTCGGTGTTGGCGGGGTTGGAGAGGGGGATGTGGACGGCGTCGATAGATTTGAAGGACGCTTATTTCCACATCCCCATCCACGGGAGTTTCTGTCGCTTCCTGAGATTTGCATTCCAGGGCAGACAGTGGGAATTCAGGGTGTTGCCCTTCGGAATTTCCACGGCTCCTCGGGTTTTCACCCGTGTGGTTCTTGCGATCACAGCATACCTCCGCAGGAGAAGCATAGCAGTCCACACGTACATAGACGACTGGCTGTTAAAGGCACACGACAAGGAAGCTTTATCGGCCAATCTGGTGATTGTTTTGAAAACTCTCTCGGATTTGGGCTGGATGATAAATTTTCCGAAATCAGAGCTGACTCCATCCCAGAGGTTTGTTTACCTGGGAATGTTCTTCGATCTGGAGACGGGATATGTTTATCCTACCCAGGAGAGAGTGCAAAAACTCATCTCGTTAATTCAGTCAGTGTGCGACAGTCGTCATGTCCTGGCACGGGTTTACTTGAGAATGCTGGGGTTGATGGTTTCTTTGGAACCAGTCATTCCTCAGGCCGCCTTACGCAGGCGGCCGATCCAGTTGTTTCTCATGACACAATGGACCCAGAGTACAGGTTCGCTGGACTCGAACGTGTCAGTGTTGGCGCCTCTGATTCACCACCTGCAATGGTGGTTGCTCACAGAGAATCTCTTGGTGGGGGTTATGCTGACCCCTCCCCACCCTCAGGTGACTGTGTATACAGATGCATCGATGGAGGGCTGGGGGGCTTGCCTGGAAGAGTCCACGATATCAGGGCTTTGGAATCCGGAACAGTCAAAGGAACATATAAATCTACTCGAGCTAAGAGCAGTAGTCCTGGGCCTGGAACATTTCTTACAGAAAGTTCAGGGCAAGATTGTTCTTATTCGTTCAGACAACTCAACAGTTGTGACTTACATAAACCGCCAGGGCGGAACGAAGTCGCCCAGTCTCTGTATGATGACATGGAGACTGCTTTGTTGGTGTCTGGATCACCAGATTACCTTGAAAGCAGTTCATATTCCGGGAAGGTTAAACCTGCTAGCAGACTCATTGAGCTGAAGGATGAGTGTTTTACCCACGGAATGGCAACTAAATCAATGTGTGGCGGATCGTCTGTTCGACCATTGGGGGAAACCCAACATCGATTTGTTCGCAACGAAGAAGAATGCGAAGATGACGACGTACGTCTCTCCGATTCCGGATCCAAGCGCTTTCGCAACAGATGCGTTAGCTATCAGCTGGGGGAGAATGTATGCATACGCATTCCCTCCAGCAATCCTGATTCCAAAAATTCTTCAGAAAATCAGACAAGAGGAATGCCAAGTGCTTCTGATCGCCCCGGATTGGCCAAGCCGATCATGGTATACGGATCTGCTGGACCTTCTGGTCTGCAATCCGGTTCCTCTGCCTCTGATGGACGATATTATCTTCCAGGGCAAGGTCCTTCACAACAATCCGTCAATGTTCAGATTGACTGCGTGGATGTTGTCAAGGAATCTAGAATTAAGGAGGGCTTTTCTGAGCAAGCAGCCATGTTTATGGCCAAAGCCAGGAGGGGGTCAACCTCCAGAGCATATAATTATAAAATCAACAGATTTGCAGAATGGTGCTCAAAAAGATGTATTGATCCAATGGATTCATCTATTCAAGTAGTAGCTGATTTCCTCTGTCACCTCTATGATGCCTATAGCCTCAAGCCTAACTCTGTTGCTGGTTATAAGTCAGCATTAATGTCTGTTATTCCTTGCTTGGCTAAGAGGGGAAGTGATGAAGTAAATACATTAAATGTATTAATTAAAGGCATGGGCAATCTAAGACCAAGGAATCCACCTGTGATTCCGTCTTGGAGTTTATCACTAGTGCTTCAAGTACTAGGTGATAAGCCTTTTGAACCACTTAGTTCCATTTCTATGAAACTATTAACACTGAAGACTGTGTTTTTAATTGCTGCGGCCTCGGCTAGGCGTAGGAGTGAAATTCATGCCTTATCAGCCGAGGATGACCGTTTTGTGGTTTCAGGGGAAGGCCTTAAGCTGCTACCTAGGATTAATTTCTTGGCTAAAAATCAGTCGTTGAAATATCCAGGTCAACCTATTATTTTGCCTGCTTTAACTAGATATGATCCTAATTCTAAAGCATGGTGTCCCGTCCAGGCGCTGCGCCGGTACAAACAACGTACGGCGGAGTGGCGCACCGACCAGTCAGCGTTATGGTTGTCATATATTGAACCCCATGGCAGGGCTTCTAAGGACACCATTTCCAGGTGGATTGTTGAATGCATTCAGTTTTGCCATAAATCCGCCACCGGGAAGCAGGTTGACGTGGCCAAGGCTCACAGTGTCCGCGGCGTAGTGACATCCACTGCCCTATTTAATGGGGTCCCTGTGGATGATATTATGTCGGTGGCTCAGTGGCACTGTGAGTCAAGTTTTACAGACCATTATCTCCGTGACACCTCTAATCCTCTCGCCTTGTCGATTTTGAAAAAATAACTCGGTTTATATTTTTTGAGGAGGTTTTTTCCTCATTACTTATATATTTCACAATTAATTTATGGAAACACCCACTTTTTTGGGCCTGCATCAGTCTTTACCAATGGGAAGATGATGTCAGCAGCCATTTCAACAAGGTCAGTCTTGTTCATGTGTTGTCCGTTGTTGATTGTATTGTCACGTTACCCGTTATTAATATGGTGATGGTTTGTGTATTTGTGTGGTTCATTGTTGAGAGTTACGAAAATGGAGCTTTTTCGTCTCTGTCCTGTAGTACATGGCACTTGTACGTAGAGAGCGTATAGGACATTGAGGTCAGTCGACTCTTCCTCCCAGGAAGGAGGGGGGGGGGGAGCGCATATGACATTCGGTCATCTCTCATACATCGGTGGTGTTATCCGATGGTTAGTCAAATCCTGACTGTTTTTTCTTACAGTTTCAGAAGTTTAAGTGCCTTAAACGCAGAAAAGCGTATAGGGATGAGCTGGTCTTTTGACCTCGCCTCCCTCCCGCCAGATTCACTTTCGAATTCTGGCAATATCAAAAGTATTAGGGAGGTAAGTATACTCTTGAAGTGAAATAAACGAAATCTAGGATTTCTTTTTTCACGAGAGAGTTGATACTTACCTCCCTAGATACGGACCCGGCCTCTCCACCCCACAGAGGCTCGGTCTTCAGGCTCTTAATAGTTGCATGTGTGTCAGCCAATAATCTAGTCAGAGGAAGTGCTAGTCTGCGCATGCGCGGTGGTGGGGCTGGCATCCGCCAGACTACGCTCTGACTCCCTGCCCAGTAGGGGCACCTAACTGTTTTAATCTGAGTGTTTATTGAGTGAGAGCCAATATTTAGCAATATCAAAAGTATTAGGGAGGTAAGTATCAACTCTCTCGTGAAAAAAGAAATCCTAGATTTCGTTTATTTTCTTGTACAACACGGCTCAGAATATACCCAAGACATCGGTCTAGCATAATATAGAGACAAACCTTCTGAATACTGGGTGTGCTACAAAACCATTCTTCTAGACCCCTTTTGAAAATTGGCTCCCGGACTATATGCAGACATCTAGTGACCTCTATGATAACCTTGTCTTTGATTCATTGTTAAGTGTTCTTATGCAGACATCCAGTTACCTACAATAAGCTCACCTTTGATTCCGTGGAAGGAATTCTTAAGAACATCTAGGAACCTCTATGATCACCTCGACTTTGATGATGTCTTTAGTATACTTATGCAGACAGCTAGAGACTACTACAATAACCTCGTCTTCGATTCCATAATATTAAGTATCGTTATTGGTAGTCTCTTAAAATGCAAATACAGGCAAGCCTCCCAGAGTTGAAGACACTTAGAATGATAGGATAGGTTGACAGTTTACACATGTTTTCACTTCAAGAGTATACTTACCTCCCTAATTCTTTTGATATTGCTAAATATCGGCGTTCACTCAATAAACACTCAGAATAAAAACAGTTAGGTGCCCCTACTGGGCAGGTAGACAGAGGGTAGTCCGGCGGATGCCAGCCCCACCACCGCGCATGCGCCGACTACTACTTCCTCTTTGATAATTTATTGGCAGAGAGAACACATGTTTTTGTGGTTTTTTCAACTTTCACTGTTATCAACGCATTTTATAGTCTTAAGAGAGTGAATATATTAGAAGGATAGTAGTATAGTACCTGGACATGTTGGATAAATGGCTTCGCCGGAAATTGCCATTGTTATCGTTGTGTATCTGATGGTTGTGTAGTCTGAATAACCATTCTAACATGTTCTGGTTATGTATACAATTCGTCCGCACACCTTGTTGTTGGTTCGGATCGATTTAATTTCTGTCATGGGATCATGATGTCATAATCAGCCTTGCTATTTATTAACAATTAAAGTTTTGTCCAACGCTGGTTTTATTCAATTATTGATCTTTATGAGCATTTCCCTCTCTTTTAGTTTGGTTTTGAGTTTCTAACCTTAACAAAATTACTCATTGTCTTTGTCCTGTTTCAGAGACCTGGTTGTTCGTCCTGTGGACGCTTCCTGAAAGATAGATTTGTGCCTCACCTTTGCTTTGGTTGTAGTCCCTGTGGGCCATTGCTTAAGTGTGAGGTATGCAAGCATTGGGGGGAGGGGGGGCGACTTAATGTCTGAGTTTCTGTGTTTGCAGGCAAAGGACAAGGTAGTGGAGGAGGAGAGGAAGCTGAAGAGAGAGGGTGTAAGTAAGAAGGGTAAGAGGAAGGCCTCGTCCGTGGTGGACATGGAGGCCTTCCGGTCTGAGATGTTGGGAGAGATGAAGAGGACGATAAAGCATTTGGTTCCAGAGTTGCTACGTGGCATGCTTCCTGGACCAAATCCTTTGTCGTCCTCGGCGTCTGCTTCAGAGCAGGTAATCCCCACCTCTGAATCACCTTTCCGTAGGCCGGTTCCGTTGTTCGACGATTCAGAGGTGGCCCCATTAGTGGGGGCGTTCCACGACCCTGGCAGCAGGCTTGGTGCCGCGCCGAGGGGTCGTGGACGGCTGTTGCTGGAACCCGCGGGTTGCTTATCAGTCCAGGGGTATCCGCACGCCGCAGGTGCCAGTACCTCCTATGGCACCTTTCCTGGCCAGTCCGGGTTAGCTCTCTTTGCTGACCCGGAGTCTAATCTTTCTGGCCAGGAAGAAAAGGATTACCTGTTAGGGTCGCCTTCTGGGGACGTGACCATGGATTATGACGTCTGTGCACCCCTCGCGGGGAATACAGGCGACATATTCCATGGCTCTACTCACGCAGGTGGCCCTGGCCGATGCTGATGGCCAGCTATACCGCATACCTCGGCTTGCCGAGTGTATCGCTGGTGCTGACCGGGGCCGTGGTGGGGCGGTATCTGCCCCACGCTCTACCACGGCGCCTGCTCCTGGTCAAGCCAGTCAATTTAGCATACCTGTTCTTTCGGGCCCGCATGTTTTCCCTGGCTTGCCAGGGGTATCAGCTTATCCGCCGTCAAGCTCTGCTGCTTGCGCTCAGGAGGAAGACGAAGGCCCCCGTCTTGTAGAGCGCTCGCAGCTAGCCACGGAAGAGGATTGGTCGGACGCTTGCCAGTGGCTAGTAAGTGTTAGGCCAGATCTGCCCGTGGAGCAGTCGGCTAGCCAGCTTGACCACAGGCCGTGGTTAGCTGGTAAGGCTACTGCTAGCGCAATGCCATCTCTGCCGCTGGCAGAGCATGTCGTTGACATGTTCGAGGCGGCGGAGACGTCCATCAAGGCGAATGGGCGTCTCGCGAAGGCCCCTCGCGAGGTGGCCAGGCGTTGCCGCATCGTGCCCCGTGGATTACCAGAGGTACGGTGTGGTACCCAAGCCGAGCGTGGATGACCGCGCGGCTTTGGGTGAAGATGTGCGGCCAGGCTCCCGTTCTGACACGGGAGTCTTGTGTTCGAACGCGTTGCGTTTGGCCAATACCGCGTTGCATGATGCGGAGGAGAGTGGGAGAGCTTCGATTGCCGCTCTGTCCCACGTCTCCCAGCTGTTACAGGGGGTGGTAACAGCATCCGCATCGCGCCAGCCAAGCCCGGTCACAGTCCAGAGAGCCATCCAGGATGGTATCAACCTGGCTCTGGACTGCATGACTCGGGCGGTGACCAGGAGTGTCCGGGCGAGGCGCACGTTTGCCTTGGACAATCTGTGCCCATCCCAGGACCTGTATAATAGGCTACTGCGTACGCCTATGACAGGTCCTGGTCTCTTTGGAGGTGAGGGATGTAGGCACCTCCAGGAGACGGTTACTCTGGTCAACAACCAGAGGGCGCTGCGCGAGCAGTTTGAAGTGCTCGCGAGCAGTTTGAAGTGCTCCGTCGGGAGCGTGTTCGCGCCGCACCCCCTGCGTATCGTCCCCTGCAGGCTCGAGGTGGAGGTGGCCAAGTCAGAGGCCACCCACCATCGCAGCGTCGGACCAGGCCGCGTGCGATTTGGCCAGCAGTGAGGGGGGGGGGGGGGCGCAGGCTCCTCGTGCACAGTCAGCCAGGCAGCCACCCGCGCACCGAGGTGCGCGCGGTGCTGGGTGTGGCGCGCGAGGATCTGGTCGTGGTAATCGTGCCTGATGGGCCGGTTATCACGGTGAGAACCACTCCGGTGTTTCTGGCGAAGGAGACAGTGCCACTCTTGCACTCCTTATGTCCACCTCTCTCCCTAGGTGGACCGGTGGGAGGCCGGCTGGCCGACCACACGCAAGAGGGAACGGTTGACTCAGGACCGTTTAGTCTTGCGATGGTTTTCAGTCGGGTATCATCCCGATTGGATGACAGGCCCGCCATCGCGACTGTCTCTAGTGCCAATCTGGACTCCAAATCCGAGAGATCCAGATCAAAGGTTGTGTATCGAGGAGGAGATAAATTACCTCGTACAAAAAGGAGCTATTCAGCCGGCACAAAAGTGTCCGGGCTTCTATTCAACCGTGTTCTTAGTGACAAAAAACACTGGAGGGTGGAGACCAATTCTCAACCTCAAGCCGTTGAGCAAGTTCATAGAGACGCCCATTTTCAAGATGGAAACTGTGTGCTCGGTGTTGGCGGGGTTAGAGAAGGGAATGTGGACAGCTTCAATAGATTTGAAGTATGCTTATTTCCACATTCACATAGCGAGGAGTTTCCGTCGCTTCCTGCGATTTGCATTCCAGGGCAGACAGTGGGAATTCAAGGTGTTACCCTTCGGAATTTCCACCGCTCCTCGGGTTTTCACCCGTGTGGTTCTTGCCATCACAGCATACCTCCGCCGGAGAAGCATAGCAGTCCACACATACATAGACGACTGGCTGTTAAAAGCACACACCCAGGAAAGTTTATCGACCAATCTGGAGATTGTTTTGAAAACTCTAACGGATTTAGGCTGGATGATAAATTTTCAAAAATCAGAGCTGAGTCCATCTCAGAAGTTTGTTTACCTGGGGATGTTCTTCGATCTAGAGACAGGATATGTTTATCCTACTCGGGAGAGAGTTCAGAGACTCATCTCAGTAATTCAGTCAGTGTGCGACAGTCATGTCCTGGCACGGGTTTACTTGAGAATGCTGGGGTTGATGGTTTCTTTGGAACCGGTCATTCCTCAGGCCGCCTTACGCAGGCGGCCGATCCAGTTATTTCTCATGACACAATGGACCAAGAGTACAGGTTCGCTGGACTCGAACGTGTCAGTGTTGGCGCCTCTAATTCACCACCTGCAATGGTGGTTGAACACAGAGAATCTCTTGGTGGGGGTTATGCTAACCCCTCCCCACCCTCAGGTGACTGTGTATACAGATGCATCGATGGAGGGGTGGGGAGCTTGCCAGGAAGAATCCACGATATCAGGGCTTTGGAATCTGGAACAGTCAAAGGAACATATAAATCTACTGGAGTTAAGAGCAGTAGTCCTGGGCCTGGAACATTTCTTAAAGAAAGTTCAGGGCAAGATTGTTCTTATTCGTTCAGACAACTCAACAGTTGTGACTTACATAAACCGCCAGGGCGGAACGAAGTCGCCCAGTCTCTGTATGATGACATGGAGACTGCTTTGTTGGTGCCTGGATCACAGGATTACCTTGAAAGCAGTTCATATTCCGGGAAGGTTAAATCTGCTAGCAGACTCATTGAGCCGAAGGATGAGTGTTTTACCGACGGAATGGCAACTAAATCAATGTGTGGTGGATCGTCTGTTCGCCCATTGGGGGAAACCCAACATCGATTTGTTCGCAACGAAGAAGAATGCGAAGATGACGACGTGCGTCTCTCCGATTCCAGATCCAAGCGCTTTCGCAACAGATGCGTTAGCTATCAGCTTGGGGGGGGGGGGGGGGGTATGTATGTATGCTTACGCATTCCCTCCAGCAATCCTGATTCCAAAAATTCTTCAGAAAATCAGACAGGAGGAGTGACAAGTGCTTCTGATCGCCCCGGATTGGCCAAGCCGATCATGGTATACGGATCTGCTGGACCTTCTGGTCTGCAATCCGGTTCCTCTGCCTCTGATGGACGACATTATCTTCCAGGGCAAGGCCCTTCACAACAATCCGTCAATGTTCAGATTGACTGCGTGGATGTTGTCAAGGAATCTAGAATTAAGGAGGGCTTTTCTGAGCAAGCCATGTTTATGGCCAAAGCCAGGAGGGGGTCAACCTCCAGAGCATATAATTATAAAATCAACAGATTTGCAGAGCGGTGCTCAAAAAAATGTATTGATCCAATGGATTCATCTATTCAGGTAGTAGCTGATTTCCTCTGTCACCTGTATGATGCCTATAGCCTCAAGCCTAACTCTATTGCTGGTCATAAGTCACCTTTAATGACTGTTATCCCTTGCTTGGCTAAGAGGGGAAGTGATGAAGTAAGTACATTAAATGTATTAATTAAAGGCATGGGCAATTCAAGACCAAGGAATCCCCCGGTGATTCCGTCTTGGAGTTTATCACTAGTGCTTCAGGTACTAGGTGATAAGCCTTTTGAACCACTTAGTTCCATTTCTATGAAACTGTTAACTCTTAAAACTGTATTTTTAATTGCTGCGGCCTCGGCTAGGCGTAGGAGTGAAATTCATGCCTTATCAGCCGAGGAGGACCGTTTTGTGGTTACAGGGGAAGGCCTTAAGTTGGTACCTAGGATTAATTTCTTAGCTAAGAATCAGTCTTTGAAATATGTAGGTCAACCTATTTTTTTGCCTGCTTTAACTAGATATGATCCTAATTCTAAAGCATGGTGTCCCGTTCGGGCGCTGCTTCGGTACAAACAACGTACTTCGGAGTGGCGGACCGACCAGTCAGCGTTATGGTTGTCATATATTGAACCCCATGGCAGGGCGTCTAAGGACACCATTTCCAGGTGGATTGTAGAGTGTATCCAATTTTGTCATAAATCCGCCACTGGTAAGCAGGTTGACATAGCCAAGGCTCACAGTGTCCGCGGCATGGTGCCTTCCACTGCCCTATTTAATGGGGTCCCTGTGGATGACATTATGTCCGTTGCGCTGTGGCACTGTTCGTCAAGTTTTACAGACCATTATCTCTGTGACACCTCGAATCCTCTCGCCTTGTCGATTTTGAAAAAATAATCGCTTATATGATTTTTGAGGAGGGTTTCCTCATTGCTTATATACTTCACAATTAATTAATGGAAACAACCACTTTTTGGGACTGCATCGGTCTTCTCCACTGGGAAGAGGATGACAGGTGCCAAGTTCAACAAGGTCAGTCTTGTTCGGGTGTTGTTCATTGTTGATTGTATTGTCACGTTACCCATTGTTATTAATATGGTGATGGTTTGTGTTTTGATGTGGTTCATCATTGAGAGTATACGAAAATGGAGCCTTTTCATCTCTGTCCTATAGTACATGGCACTGGTACGTAGAGAGCGTATGGGACATTGAGGTCATTCTAGTCTTCCTCCCAGGAAGGAGGGGGGGGGCATATGACATTCGGTCATCTCATCCATCGGTTGGTGCTAGCCGATGTTCATCAAATCCTGACTGTGTTTTCACACAGTTTCAGACGTTTAAGTGCCTTGAACGCGTGAAAGCGTATAGGGAAGAGCTGGTCTTTTGACCTCGCCTCCCTCCCGCCGAATTCCCTGTCGAATTCTGGCAATATCAAAAGTATTAGGGAGGTAAGTATACTCTTGAAGTGAAATAAATGAAATCTAGGATTTCTTTTTTCACGAGAGAGTTGATACTTACCTCCCTAGATACGGACCCAGCCTCCACCCCACAGAGGCTCGGTCTTCAGGCTCTTAATAGTTGCATGTGTGTCAGCCAATAAATTAGTCAGAGGAAGTAGTAGTCGGCGCATGCGCGGTGGTGGGGCTGGCATCCGCCGGACTACCCTCTGTCTACCTGCCCAGTAGGGGCACCTAACTGTTTTTATTCTGAGTGTTTATGGAGTGAACGCCGATATTTAGCAATATCAAAAGTATTAGGGAGGTAAGTATCAACTCTCTCGTGAAAAAAGAAATCCTAGATTTCGTTTATTTTGCTCATAAGAGAATTGCATACATTCTAAGAGAGATGTCTGGTTTGAAGATATTTCAGATTTATGAAAATCAGAATTTAAGGAATTATGACTATAGACCATGTTTGTGTTTAATTTTATCATATCTAACATTCCATTATTGATGAGCGCTATTGATTCCAGAACATGTATGCCTTTGTAATTCTTTGCTATTTAATAAACATGCGGGTGAATATTTTGAAACTAATTTGACTGGGTGCTGTTGCTGTCTTAGGCAGCAACAGCACCCAGTCAGATTAGCTTCAAAATATTCAACAGCTTACCTGTGTGGGTTTTTTTAAATTGATAATCAGGGTGTTCAGAGATCGATCGATCTCAACACGAGCGAAATGTGGGTGGAGCTTAGCTAGAGATGGGCGGGGCAAAGCTAAAACCGGAAAGGTCCATTGAATGTTCGTAAGGATGTACATGTTTTCGTAGGGGATTTAGAGACTATGTTGAAAGTTAAAGGGATATTAATTTCCTCTCAAGTTTTATTGTACCGTACTGATAGATTACAGTATATAGATTATATATCCTTCACGTTCTGGCGCATTCTTCCATTATATGTATAACAACCATTTACGTTTTTGATCAATGTTGAACTGCGGGCGCCGCCATTTTGTCTCCTCACGCGATACTGTGATGGCATGTATGTCTCAACACAACACTTTCTTTATATAATACTTCCATGTTATATATTTGAACTGAGTTCACTGGAAGCTGGTGTTGCTTAATAGATTCCAGGCAAATTAGTTTCATTTCAAAATATTCAACAGTTACCAAACTGTAGACATGGCAGCTCTATGATAGAGCGGATATACTGCAAAAAAAGACAGCCTAGGATCTTTGTGATTGGATGAAAAGTACATTGTGGCAGCCTAGTAAAACCTGAATATCTTAAAATGCCTTACATAGTTTAAATGAGATACCACCTGAGGAGCTGTTATGCGATGAGTATAGATTCCCTTTAACCCTTTAACCCTCGAATTTGTTCATGAAAATTCTAATTTTCTCATAGAAAATGGCCATTTGCAGAACAAGAGATTACTGTTTTTGAAAATTTACCGCTGGAATGACTGGCTCGGTTAATGACTGGCTCAGTTATTGAGCCAGTCATTTCAGTGGTAAATAGAAAATGTCAATTTTCAGAACAAGAGAAGACTATTTTTTTTAATTTACCACTGGAATGGCTGGCTCGGTTATAGGAGAGCCAGTCATTTCAGTGTTAATTTTTCAAAACTAGTCTTCTCTTAGTCTGCAAATGGATATTTCTCAAGACCACTGCAGAAGGAGTTTTTGGCTGATATGAATGTTAAAGGGTTGATAAAGATAGAATTCATGTCATTATTTGGCTGTATTTATATTTGTGAATACAATTTTGTTTCTAACATTGTTTGATGCCACTCTTACAGGTGTATATCATTGGCTTGGTTGCTGATAGGAAGTACCACCAGTTTCGTCCTGTTTTAGATGCTTACATCGAGTCAAACTTCAGTTTTGCCATGGCTTACAGGTGAGTATGACATGCGGAAGGCATAGTGTAGCAATATATAGCACAAACAGGTGTGTGTGGGTGCATGCGTGGTGGTAGAGGAGTCTTTATCAGGAATGTATAACAATTTGACAGACTTACTGACCGAGTGACAGGCAGACTTATACTAGTTGCAGTGCCACTTAGCGATTTAATTTTCAAGCCAGCCAAAACTGGCCTTTGCAATGATCTTAGTGGGTGTCCATTTACAGGTTAAGATAGCTTTTTGAGAATTTATCCCTGGAATGACAAGATGAATAGCTGAACGTTCACTAACCAAAGATCTACATGTTCTTCACAAATCTTGACAGTTAACCCTTTAATGACTAAATTTATTCAAAAAATTAAAATATGTCCATTTGCAGGCCAAGAGGAGAATATTTTTGAAAATTTGATACTAATGACTGTCTCAGTTATCGAGTAGTAAATTTTTGAAAATAGTCTTATGTTGGCCTGCAAATGGACATTCCCCCAAGACTACTGCAGAGGCTGGTTTTGGCTGTTTAACAAAGATAAACCATTTAACAATTGCAGTACTACTAACCAGATATTGAAAATTTGATACTTTGCTCAAATATTCTGTTTGAAACTAATTCGACTGGAAACTGGTGATGCCTTATGCAACAACAGCTTCCAGTTATACTACTTTCTAGATACTCAACAGTTTACCTAGTATATGTTTGTCTTCATTTTGACTTATTTAGATTAGATTAGATTAGTACATTTATATTGCGCTGAACTCCATGCTATTGCATGCTCTAAGCGCTATTACTAGCATGAAAGCTGCTCAGCTAATGGTCGCCAGGCTCTCGTTAATACTTGTATGCTTATGATTGTTCTATCTTCAGTAAGCTATTGCTGATCTTCAAAGACTACATTGATAATGCGGGTGAGAAACTTCATCAGGATTCCCTCCTCAGAGCCATGAAGTGTATGGAGTACATCATCAAATTGATCATTAGGTCACGTCTTCTATTCTCGGCGTGAGTACCAGCCACAAACATGTCAATCAAATCTAACCACCACCTGTGAACATGTCAATCAAATCTAAGCACCACCTGGGAACATATCAATCGAATATAAGCACCACCAGTGAACATGTCGATCAAATCTAAGCACCACCTGTGAACATGCCAATCAAATCCAACTGCCACCTGTGAACATGTCAATCAACTCTAACCATCGCCTGTAAATATGTCAATCAAATCTAAGCACCACGTGTAAGCATATCAATCAACTCTAACCACCACCTGTAAACATCAATCAACTCTAGCCACCAGCTGTAAACATGTCAATCAAATTTAAGCACCACCTGTAAACATGTCATTTCACATCATGAGAACATACTTACCTCCCTAACACTTGATATACTAGTATATCGGCACTAAATTCAATAATATTCAGAATTATAAAAAGTTAGGTGCCCCTAATGGGCAGGTGGATGTACACAGTCACGCACATGACAGACCCCACCCACTGCGCATGCGCATACTGGTACTTCCGTTTTCTAATATATTGGCTGACCAACCACCACATGTTGAAAACTGTCCTAGTCTCTTTTTGAGAATTTTCAATAATAGTTATCACCTTTTGGATTTATGGCTGATTCTAAGTCTGCAGAGGAGTCTTCCTCATCATCTGTTATGGTGATATTGTTCCATTTATTAATTATAGACTTGTAGCTTTTATATGTTACCGGTTTTCGTCGCGTCGTGTTGGCGGTACCGCGTTTTCAGGCGCTGGGAATCCTTGTTAAATTTCTCCCAGCGTCTAGGGCTATTAATCCCTTGTGCTTTGTGTTCACAGGTTCAACTTATGGATGAGTAAGGGGTCCTGTTCTTCTCTCGAAGGTTGTTCACGTCTCTTTTTTTACTTATCATTGTGATATGTCTAAGGGTTGGAGATATATTAAATGAATAAAAGAAATATCTCCTTCCTTTTGTCCCATCCCCCTCATCAGTTCTTCTGAAGGAAGCGTCTCAGCGGATGGATGGACGTGGTCTCCTGCACAGGCTAAGGCTAAGGGAGTTTATTAGTTATGGCACATAATTATTTGAAATTAATTACAATTTTCTGCTGTCTTGTTATTGCACTGTATTCTCTCTTGTGTGTGCATGGGTTCTCGAATATATATAATTTGATATTATATTATTCGGGAGGTATGAATGTCTTTAATCTCTAGATATTTCTTGCATTCATTTCTGACATCCCCTCTCGTTGAAGGAGCTTTTGCATTGAGGTTTGATGTCATAATCAACCAGAGTTTTTTCTCCTTGATGTCATAATCTTAGTTTAGAGAAGTCTGATGTGTTTATCACCCTTTATTATGAAGGTGGAGAGATATCTAGATAGTCATTAATCTTTCTCTTTCTCTCTCTTAATTTGGGATCCTGTAATTGGTTATTATTAACTAGAGAAGTCAGCTGTCCCGTCAGGGTTGTCTGTTGTAAAAGTGGATGTCTTCTCTCGAGTTTGTTCTTGTTTTGTACTAATAGTCAATTAACAGGGGTTTGCAAACTATAATGCTCATTGTCTTCGTATGCCTTCCCTTTTTCAGAAGTCATGTCCATCTTGCTTCAAGCCTATGAAGGCTAGATTCTTCCCCCACCCTTGCCATCTTTGTTCATTGTGTAGGCTGTCTAACAAATGTGTCATTTGTAAAGAGGGGGGGGTGGGTATCTAACCTCTGAATTCTTTGCTTTTCAGACTAAGCTGATGGCTGAGGAGGGCAAGAAGGCAAAGAAGGAGGGTAAGAAGAAGGCCTCTGAGGAGGGTGAGTTCAAGGTTGAGTTAGTGAGTGAGATGCGCAGGACTTTGAAAGACCTGTTTCATATCAAGAGTATACTTACCACCCTGATACTTCATGATATTTCCTAAATATCGACCTAGCTTCAATAATACTCAGAATTAAAAAGAAACCGCCCCCACTGGGCAGGTTACACAACTGACAGTCCAGCGGATGTGCAGCCCAAACTCGCACATGCGCGGGGCTGACTCATTCTCTTCTTAAAATATTGAGCTGCCATTGCAACACGCTTTTTAGCCTTGCTTTTGCTTTCTGTCTTTTTGAAGCTTTGAGTTGTTTTGCAACTTGTTTGACTGTTATATTAGTATGTCTGACGCTGCCAAGTCGCCGGGGGATGCTCCCGGTCCTAGCCATCTGGTGTACTGTAGTAAATTTATTGATACAAAATTTGCGTGTTGACTCGGATGGTATTTCCGGGATTCGCGCTATCTCGTGGATACGTCTTTATTAGGCTAGCTCTTTTATGGAGGAGGCCTATATATTAGCTAACGCATGTTGTGCTTTATGTTTCTGCTTCGAATAATACCAGATGTACTATTATGATAATGTCTATTATCTAGTCTAGCTCAAAATAAACAATTAAAACTCTGCCCTCTCCTGGTCCTGCCCACACTGTGTCCGGGAATCACCATAGCCGCAGGTACCGAGTCAATTACCAATCACAGTCAGATTCGTCTGTTTTGCGCTTTTACAAGTCGCATGTTTTTGTCATGCTCAAATTATTCTAATTTAAGCGGATTTAGTGTTGTTTCTAGAAAACCATCATTGGCTTCATGGAGGAGTTAGGGAAATTATCACAGGGGCAGGTTGTATCAATCTAAAATTTATACATTCGTGCCATAATGACTGTTTGAAATTTCCTTAAATTGGCACATTATTCTAAAATGGTAGCCATTGTTGTAGTCGCTCGGTACCCGTTAACTTGTTAGTCTTAATCCGGGTACTCGGTTATTTTCTCTTGCGACTCGGTTCCTTCAAAGATGGATGCGCCCTTAGCCAAGATGGCGGCGCCCATGACTATTGTTTCGCTTGACTTCGCGTATCTATGCACTCTGTTTATGCCGTTTTTTAGCTCTCGCTTCATTGTCGAGGGTGTTTGTAGCGATCGGCATTTAATTCTTGGCTATATTAACGTTAGTTAACTTCCAAGTTGTGTTTATTAAATTTCACTTTAAAAAGTTTGTTTTCTAAGTAATTCAATTTTACAATCAAGTCAATTGTGCGTATTGCTCGTCATCGTTTGTCATGTGCAGCGTTTTAATTCTTCTCTGTGTTCGCAGAAAGCCAAGAACCAGGACACGTGCCAGAAGTGCAACAGGTTCATGAATCGGAAGTATTCAGGCCATCATTGTGTGGCCTGCGCTAAGTGTAAGGTTGGAAGCCCCTGTGATGTGTGCGCCAAGTGGTCATCGGAGATGGTGGCGGAATTCGATCGTGCACGCTTGGAGAGGATCGCGAGGGACAAGGCGGCCAAGCTGGATCAGGCGTCGTTGAGAGGACTGGAAGGTCGTCTGAATACTCGCATGGATTCAGCACTGGGCGTATGGGCGGCCCAGTTCAAGGCAATGTTCGACTCATTGCAGTCCACGATCCCGACGATGCAGGCTGGTGCAGGGCAACCTTTAGGTGGTCCGGCTAATTCTGCAGAGGGACGAGCACCTGTCCCTTCTCTGTCAATGGCTCAAGCGCCGACGGGGGAGGAGGAAGATCTTCTGATGGAAGATTCCGGCATGCCGAATATCTCGATGACGGCTATGCCCAGTACATCCCAGGGATCTCCCTCGGGTTTTGTACGGGTCTGCCAAGCGGATGGTGATGTCGATGTTCCGTCGGGCATTTTCCATCCGGATTTCGAGCAACCCGCGTTGTCGGTGGAGCCGTGTTTTGCGGTTCCTAGCGGCATCCCGGCGGCGTTAGGTGCGGCTCCTCTCGGAATGCCGACACCTGCCGTAGTGAAAGCGGCCGTGGTCCCGCCTCCCGTGCTGGAGCCGATGGACTGCGGTGAATCTGTGTCCGGGGATTCGTTGGACACCGGTGCCGCTGGTAGTCGGGCTATGGACGCGCTTCATGGTATTAGAAGTGCGGCCCATAGCTCTCAGCATGGATCGTCGGTGGCCTTCTCATTCAAGGGTGAAAGGGAAGATGAGAACGGTAGTTAATTGATGGACGAATCCGTTTTCTGCACCGAAGCTGAATGGGTGCAGGTTCTTGGCTGGATGTCTGACCGTCTCGGGTTGGCATCCGATCTAGGATCTCAGCGCGATCCGGCGATGGAACGGATGTCAGAGCGAGCGGCTAGCGCTCTGTCAAGTGGCTCTTCATCCATGCCGACACTCCCTTTGGACACGCAGACTTCCGACATGTTGGAGGTTGCGGCATACCGTCTGGTCCAGCCAGAGTATGCGCTGCCCAAAGCCCCGAAGGGGATAAGGAGTAGGGTCCATTTTCCTGAGCAGGCCTATCATCAGTATGCCAGGGTTCCATGGCTTTCCGTCGGGGAATGAGAGGCGTTGAATAGGCCGTTGGCTGAGAAATCTAAGGGGCGTTCTCGTCCCTTAGTTTCCCAAGTTAACAAAGATCCGTTCAATGAGCTGACGCTCATTGAAGATGCGGCGAGGACAGCCATGGCTGCACTCTCGCACGAATGTACCGTCCTGCAGGGTATGCTGGCCTGCACGGCGGAAGGTGGACAAGTGCCAGAGGCTGCTCCTGGAGTTATTCGGGACACCATGCGCTTGTCTCAAATTTGCCTGGCCAGGGTGATCACCAGAACATTGGCAGAGCAACGGAGAATGGTTCTCGATTGTGTAGAACCAGGACCGGAGATGAGGGCTGCATTGTCTTCTGCGCCCTTTATCGGTCCAGGCTTGTTCGGCGGCTCGGCACGACAAGCCTTATCCAAGGTCGTGTCAATGGTTGCTGAACAGGAAGTAGTCGGCAAGTCGTGGAAGTCGACTAGGAGGACACAGCCGCAGCAGTCCTATAGGCAGCATCGGCAAGAGCAACAGAGGCAGCGCCAAAGATCGCCCTTCCGTCCTTCTGGCCGTGATGCCCATCGGGCATCCGGATCTCAAGGACCTGGCCGGTCGTCATCATACAAGCCCTCTAATAAGAGGCCGTATGAGGATGACAGGAAGGGTGGCGGTTCGGGCCACGGCGGTTACCGTAGGGATAACCGTGGCAGCGGTTCCGGACCGTCATATTCCAAGAAACCGCGGGGCGGCCGTGGAGGTCTGTCCTGACGGATTTTCGGCGGAATCAGTTCCAATGACATCAGGAACGAAGGGAGTCGAGAATCTTCACCCAAGCGATTTAGCATCTTCTCGTGCAATCTTGACCGCCAGCTGTGTGCAGATTCCTACCGTCGGAGGCAGACTTCAACTGTTCTCAAGCCAATGGGAACGGGTCGTGCGAGATTGTTTAGTCTGTCAGTGGTTAAGAAAGGGCTACGAACCGGACTGGCTCATCCGTCAATCGTTAGTTCCGTTAACATCGACTCCATTATGGACTCCCGTTCCAAGGGAATCCAATCGTCTGGATGCCATTTGCTCAGAAATAGAATCTCTTCATCAGAAGAATGCGATTCATCTAGTCCGCAATCTCATCCCTAGGCTTCTATTCGATGATGTTCCTCGTTCCGAAACGTACCGGAGGATGGAGACCAATTCTCAATCTCAAACCGTTGAACAAATTTATTCTTTCTCCCAAGACTGTAGCAGCAGTAATGACAGGGCTGAGAAAAGGCATGTGGGCAGTGTCGATAGATCTGAAGGATGCTTATTTTCATATTCCAATGTCAATTCCTTTTCAGAAATACCTTCGCTTTGCATTCCATGACAATGTTTGGGAATTCAATGCGCTTCCAGTCGGCCTGACCACAGCACCGAGGGTCTTCACCAAAGTGGTTCTCGCCATGACTTCTTATCTTCGCAGTACAAACATAGCTGTTCATACTTACATAGACGACTGACTGCTAAAGGCGGGGAATCCAGTTACTCTGCGCAACAATCTTCAAGTGGTCCTAGCCTTATTAAAGGATCTAGGATGGATTGTGAATCTAGAGAAATCAGAATTGACTCCATCCCAGGAGTTTGTTTATCTGGCAATATTTTTCAATCTCAGGGACGGCGTAGCTTTTCCGGCGGAGAGCAGAGTCAAGAGCCTGATTGCAGTTCTGGAGTCGGTTTCTCTAGGAGCCTATCTGACGGCGCGTCAATTTCTCAGAATACTGGGTTTACTAGTATCTCTGGAGAAGGTGGTTCCTTATGCGGCACTCAGGCGCAGGCCAATTCAGATGTAACTAATGTCATTCTGGTCTCAGAGAACGGATCTGTTATCTCTGAGGATACCAGTAAGAGCACCATTGATATTCAAGCTCCAGTGGTGGTTATCAGAACAGAATCTCCTGCGAGGTGTTCCTCTACAACCTCCTCAACCACAGATGTCCATCTTCACAGATGCATCGACGACGGGTTGGGGAGCGGTATTGGACGATCAGTCAGTGTCAGGGGAATGGGATCGGACCAATGCGCAGAAACATATCAATGTACTCAAACTATTAGCAGTGGTATTGGCACTTCAAAAGTTTGAGAATTTAGTTCAAGACAAGATTGTACTATTAAGGACAGACAACTCAACAGTGGTGTCTTATTTGAACCGCCAGGGCGGGACGAGATCACCGGAGTTGTGTATGATGATTTGGAACCTTCTGCTGTGGTGCCAACAGAGGAATGTTATTCTACGGGCAGCACACATTCCAGGAAGATTGAACATCCTAGTGGATGCTCTCAGTCGAAGGACGGTTTGTCGTCCGACGGAATGGCAGCTCAACCAATCGGTAGCGGAGGTTCTATTCAAACATTGGGGCAAGCCAAGTGTGGACCTGTTTGCGATGAAACAAAACGCAAAGATGGTCACTTACGTGTCACCGATGCCGGACCCGCTAGCTCTAGCGGTAGATGCACTGGCGATAAGTTGGAAGGGAATGTACGCGTATGCGTATCCTCCAACGATTCTCATCCCAAAAGTTCTGGCAAAGATAAGAGAGGGTATGTGCCAAGTGCTACTGATCGCCCCTTATTGGGCAGGCCGATCATGGTTTACGGATCTGCTGGACCTTCTGGTCCAGACAGAAGAGATCTAATCTCTCAGAACAGGGGTCTGTGCCTCCACGATAGACCAGAAATGTTCAAATTGACTGCATGGATGTTATCCAGCAGCGTGCAATTAAGGGGGGCTTTTCTGAGCAAGCAAGTTTGTCGCTTCAGCCAAAAGAGGTTCAACCACTAAAACATATAATTATAGAATCAACAAATTTGCAGAATGGTGTAAGAGAAGAGATATTGATCCCTTTTCTGCATCTGTTCAACACGTAGCAGATTTTATCTGTCATTTATACGAAGTTGACAAACTTGTACCTTCAACCCTAGCAGCTTATAAGTCTGCCTTAGCTTCAGTCATTCCCAGTCTCGCCATTGAAGGAGTGGAAAATTACATTTTGAATGAAGTTATTAAAGGAATGAGCAATCTCCGACCTAGACAGCCAATTCCTATCCCAGCATGGAATCTATCTCTTGTTCTACAGGTTTTAGCGCATGCTCCCTTTGAGCCAATTAGATCTATAGACATTAAACTGTTAACTATTAAATCAGTTTTCTTGGTTGCAGCAGCGTCGGCGAGAAGGAGAAGCGAAATACATGTGCTTTCTGCCGAACAAGACCATTTTGTCGTCACGGGTGAATGTTTAAGACTACTTCCACGTCTTTGTTTCATGGCAAAGAATCAGTCGCTTAAATATCCAGGACAGCCGATCAATTTGCCAAGTTTGACTAGACATGACCCAAACTCTTCTGCTTGGTCTCCTGTAAGATGTCTGAAAATGTATAAGAAACGTACTTCTGAGTGGAGAGATGACCCGAAATCTCTGTGGTTATGTCTCAAAGCTCCTCATTTGTGCGGCTCGAAAGATACTATTTCTCGTTGGATAGTTGACGTTATAGATGTCGCACAAATCGCTACAGGAAAGCAGATTGATCGTGCGAATGCCCATCACGTCCGAGCACTAGCAGCAGCATCGGCCCTTTATAAGGGTGTCTCATTAGAGGAGGTGATGTCTGTAGCACAATGGCATGCCGAGTCGTCATTCGCTGATTTCTACCTTCGTGACATCTCCAGCGCACTTAATCCGGTAGGCGTCGCCAATTTATCGAATCTAAACTAAGCCACATCCGACCACTATTTCGCACACATCCTAAGTTCTTCCACCTGCACTGAACAATGGAACATGACCTGAGAACGTCCGTGGATTGGGCCGAGCTCCTGTGGTGAACAAGAAAAGACCAAGCACTCAAAATGGTGAGTGTTTACATTAATTAAGTGACTATAAATAATTTACTTACAATCGAAATACCAGACTGTTTAGGTAAATAGTCTGGTATAAGAGTATACTTATCCTCTCAAACAGACATTAGACTCATTCCAATTTGAGAACCTAATCGATATACTGATATTTTTTCAAAATTAGAAGTTGTAGTAGCTTCTTTGCACTCTACTGGACTGCCCTAGCTGAGACTTGGGGCTGACACGGGTCTGGTGGTTGTTGCATCCCCATTGACAGCCCTCTGAATTTTCTGCGGACAAAAGGGGGGGGGGGCGGAAGTGCGGTCTAGACCATGGAAGTTTAGCACTATGAGTCAGATGGCAGAACCCAAGCGTATGCCAGGGTTCTAGTCTCTTCATAACCTTCTCTGTTGGATGGTAGATGAGTGCTTGTTCGAGCCTCACCTCCTCCCACCGGTATTTCTTGGCTGTTGAAATCCGGAGTTTATCATAATAGTACATTTGGTAAGTATTATTCGAAGTAAAATAAAAAAAGCATCCGCATTCTTAATACTTACCAGATGTACTATGACCCTACCTCAGCCGCCCCGCTGAGGTAAGGCTGAGCTGCTTTCGCTGTTTGTCCAGGCAAATATAAGACGAATCTGACTGTGATTGGGAATTGACTCGGTAACTGCGGCTATGGTGATTCCCGGACACAGTGTGGGCAGGACCAGGAGAGTGCGGAGTTTTAATTGTTTATTTTGAGCTAGACTAGATAATAGACATTATCATAATAGTACATCTGGTAAGTATTAAGAATTCTCGTAGAAACAAAAGCGGATGCTTTTTTGATTCAGACACATGAGCTGATATTTGAAGGGTATCCTTTTATTTAAACAATATTTATACTTGGTTTCTGGGTCCTTCTATTTTATTATGAGTTTGCTGAGGGAGAGATTACCATAAGAAGTAATTTCTCCGCATTCTCCCCCCACCACAGGGGTTTTGGACTCAGGATCAGGTATTCCTGTGTTGTTTATCAGACTTCACTCGTCCTCAGAAGTCATCTTATGAGTTTATTTAGGAGAGAGAAAAATTTCAGTCTTTATTTCTAAATATTAGAAGTTTTTTGGCTGAGTGTTGAGTGATTTATCTCTCTTGATGGTTTGCATAGCTTCATTGTGTTTATAAAGTTCAATTACTAATGAGTCTGTGTTTAGAGCTGTGAAGTCTAAAAAAGTTTGCCTCAAGTATTCAAGTTCAAATTCTTATGTCTCCATTGTCTTCTTATAAAGAGAAGTATAACAAGGTTTTAGGATTTGTTTACTTTTTGTCAGGCCTATAGTTTTTTCTATTGGCCTGGCTTATCTTTCATTTGATGGTCAAAACTTTTCCTTACGGATCTTATTGGCCTTCTGTAATTGTTTTTTTGGTTTGTCATAACTAAAAACTAATTGTTTCCGTTTGTGTCTTTTCAGAGGGTTATTGAGAACAAATGCCCTTCCTGCCACCGTTTTGTGAAGGCCCGCTTTTTCCCTCATGACTGCACTAGGGGCAGTACGTGCGGGCCTCTTCTAAATTGCCATGTGTGTGAGTCCTGGCTGGTGGAGGTTGTAACTGATTTTTTTAATCAGCAGGTAAAGGACCGGGCGGCAGACGAGAAGAGGCATCTGGAAAAGGAGTGTGGTAAGAAGAGGAAGGCGTCCATGCCAGACATGGAGGCCTTCCATCTTGAAATGATGGGAGAAATGAAGAAGACGATCACGGATCTTGTCCCGGAGTTACTTCGCAGCTTGCTTCCCGGGTCAAGTTCGTCATTGTCCTCTTCATTTGCTCCGGGACAGAGTGTTCCCGTCTCTGGGTCTGGTTCTCTTAGCAAACCAGTTTTCGTTATAGACCCAGAGACAGCTCCCGTTGGTCCGGCGCTGAGGCTTGCCTCGCCCATGGACCCAGGAGCGAAAGCCATGGCCTCGGGCGCTCGCTTATCGAGTGCTTTAGAGCAGCCTAAGGCTAAGGGTATCAGCGCCTCACGCGATATCCCTCCTGCCCAGGCCGAGCTTGATCCCTTTTCAAGCTTGGTGTCTAATCTTTCTGGGCAGGAAGAAGAGGACACTCTGTTATGGCCTACCGATGAGTCGATGGCCATGGAAATGGATTCCCATGGGCCCCCACGTGACCTTTTCCATGGAACTACTTCTTCGGGAGTGGGTTTCACGGCTAGGCTGGCTAGGAGCCGATGGCCATCCATACCGTATCCCTCGACTTGCCGAGAGTTACCGTGAGGAAGGCCCGGACTGTGACGTCATGTTTTTAGCCTCCCATGATGCCGTAGATCCGGCTCCTGGAATAGCCACGGGCAAACCATGCCGTCCCTTGCGGATCCGTATGGCTTCCCTGGCTTTCCAGGAGTATCTTCAGCTCCGGCCATTACTCCACCAGTGAATGTGCCCTAGGCGCGTCGAACATTCACAGGTGGCCACCGAGGAAGACTGGCTGGATGCTTGCCAATGGCTGGTGAACATCAAGGCAGAACTCCAGGTGGATCCTCCGGTGCCCGTGGTTGGGAGGGAAACCGGTGACGAGCACCATGCCATCTCTGCCGTATGCGGAGCATATCATTGATATGTTCGCTGCGGCAGAGACATCCATTCTGCTGAAAGGACGCCTTGTGAAGGCCCCTCGCGAGGTGGCACGACACTGGCGTATAAATTCTGATCTATATCAGAAGTATGGCATCGTTCCAAAGCCTTGAACGGATGACAGTGCGGCTTTGGGCGAAGACACACGGCCTGGGTTCCAGTCTGACACGGGACCCTTGTGCGCTAGTGCTCTGCGCAACGCTAATTCCGCGCTGCGGGACACGGAGGAAAGTACGAGAGGAGCCATCTCGGCTCTCGCACGTTTCCCAGCTGCTACAGGGGCCAGTAGCAGCATCCGTGGCCCACCAAACTTCTCTTGCAGTCCAGAGAGCCATCCAGGACGGCATTAACCTGGCTCTGGACTGCATGACGAGATCCGTAACCAGGAGTTTACGGGCGAGGCGCACATTTGCCCTTGACAATTTGTGCCCCTCGCAGGACCTGTACAATCGGCTTCTTCGGACGCCGATGGCAGGTCCAGGGTTGTTTGGAGGTGAAGGATGTCTGCACCTCCAACAAACTGTAAACCTGGTGAACAACCAGAGGGCGCTGCGAGAGCAGTTTGAAGTGCTCCGCAGAGAGCATGTTAGAGCAGCGCCCCCTGCCTTCCACCCTCAGCAGGCTAAAGGTGGTGGTGGTGGCCTTTTCAGAGGCCAACCACCTACGCAGCGTCAGCCACGGCAACGAAAGCGTAAGCCAGCTAGGGGGGGGGGGGGTGGTAGTGCAGGCTCCTCCAGCGCAACCCACCAGACAGCCTGTGTACCGAGGTGCGCGTGGCGCTGGTAGAGGAGCGCGGGGTTCTGGGCATGGGAGCCGAACCTGATGGATCGCCTCTCAAAAAGACCACACCAGTGTGGCTAGGACAGCCACCAGAGACAGGGCTTCTCTTGCACTTCTCGGGTCCACCTCAGTCCTTAGGTGCACCCGTGGGAGGCCGTCTGGCCTTCCACATGCAAGAGTGGGAGCGGGTTACTCAGGACCGCTCAGTCTTGCGATGGCTTTCAGTCGGTTACCATCCCGACTGGGTTTCAAATCAGCCATCGCGCCTGTCTCTGGTTCCGATCTGGACTCAAACTCCAAGAGATCCAGATCAACGGTTGTGTATAGAGGAAGAAATTCAATCCCTCATACTAAAGCACGCTATTCAACCGGTACAAAAATGTCCGTGTTATTATTCAACCATGTTCCTAGTGACAAAAAGCACTGGAGGGTGGAGACCAATTCTCAACCTCAAACCTCTCAACAGGTTTATCCTCACACCAAGTTTCAAAATGGAAACTGTGAGAACTGTGTTAGGAGGATTGAGGAAGGGAATGTGGACAGCATCGATAGATCTAAAAGATGCCTATTTTCACATTCCCATTGTGAAGAGCTTTCGTCGGTTCCTGAGATTTGCATTTCAGGGCCGCCAATGGGAATTCAGGGTTCTCCCAATTGGTATATCGACGGCTCCTCGGGTCTTCACTCGAGTGGTCCAAGCTATGACGTCATACGACTGGCTGTTAAAGGCACACACTCAAGAAAGTCTATCAGCAAATCTGGAGATAGTTTTGAAAACTCTTACAGATCTAGGCTGGATAATCAACTTTGAAAAGTCAGAGCTGACTCCATCCCAGAAGTTTGTTTACCTGGGCATGTTCTTCGATCTAGAGATAGGATATGTTTATCCATCTCAAGAGAGTGTAAAAACACTCATCTCAGTCATACAGTCGGTGTGCAACAGTCGTTATGTCCAGGCACGGGTGTACTTGAGAATGTTGGTTGATGGTTTCTTTGGAACCAGTCATTCCTCAGGCAGCCTTACGCCGGCGGCCGATCCAATTATTTCTCATGACCCAGTGGACCCAGAGTACGGGTTTCCTGGACTCAAAGGTGTCAGTGTTGGAACCTCTTATTCACCACCTTCAATGGTGGATGAAGAGAGAAAATCTCCTGGTGGGGGTGACGTCACCTCCCCACCCTCAGTTAACGATGTACACAGATGTATCAATGGAGGGATGGGGAGCTTGCCTGGAAGAAAACAAATTATCAGTCAAGAGAACATATCAATCTGCTGGAAATGCGAGCAGTAGTCTTAGCCTTGGAACACTTCCTAGAGACGGTCAAGGGCAAGAGTGTTCTAATTCGTTCAGACAACTCAACAGTAGTGACTTACATAAACCGCCAGGGCGGAACGAAGTCGCCCAGTCTCTGTATGATGACGTGGAAACTGCTTTGCTGGTGCCTAGATCATGGGATTTCTCTGAAAGCAGTTCATATTCCGGGAAGGCTAAATCTATTAGCAGACTCATTGAGCTGAAGAATGAGCATTCTTCCCACGGAATGGCAACTAAATCAATGTGTGGCGGATCGCCTGTTCAACCACTGGGGCAAGCCCAACATAGATTTATTCGCAACGAACAAGAATGCGAAGATGACGACGTACGTCTCTCCGATTCCAGATCCGAGCGCTATCGCAATAGATGCATTAGCTATCAGTTGGGAGGGAATGTATGCATATGCATTCCCGCCAGCAATCCTGATTCCAAAAGTTCTCCAGAAAATCAGGCAGCAGAAATGCCAAGTGCTTCTGATCGCCCCAAATTGGCCAAGCCAATCATGGTATACGGATCTACTGGACCTTCTGGTCTGCAATCCTGTTCCTCTGCCTCTGATGGACAACATAATCTTCCAGGGCAAGGCCTTGCACAACAACCCGTCAATGTACTCGCGGAGTAACCTCATCTGCTTTCGAGCATTCTCCTGGTCAGTCTGGGTTAGTTTTCCTTACTAATCCAGAGTCTAACTTTCCTGACCAGGAAGATGATGAAGACTACCTGCTCGGTCCACAGGATGAGCATGAAGACATGGATGCGAGTGTCTACACTCCTCTCATGGGGAGCGTGACCGCTCGCACCTATGGCACTGTTCCCTCAGGAGCAGGTTTCATGATTCAGCCTGTGGGCCGGTTTGGAGCAGACGGCCGCCCGTATAAGATACCACGCTTAGACGTGGAATCTCATACGGACGTTCCGGGCCGCGCTGGTGTGCATGAACCCCCACACACAAGCGCATTCCCTGGGCAGCCAGGTTTGTCTATAGCCTCCTCCTCGGCCTTATCTGCGAATGCCATTGAAGGTGACGAGGGCCCGCTGCTCATTGGCAATTCGCAGGTAGCCACGGATGAAGACTGGTCAGAAGCGTGTGCGTGACTCCTCGCTGTCAGACCAGAGCTCTCCGTGGAGGAGACGGCCGCTGGTAACCCTCGGGCATGGTTACAGGCAAAGCCGTTGGCCAGCACGACTCTCTGCCGTATGCTGAACATATCTTAGATATGTTCTCGGCGGCAGAGGAGTCGATCAGACCAAAAGGTCGCCTCGCGAAGGCCCCCTGCGAGGTTGCTAGACAATATCGAGTTACTGCTAGTCAGTATGCTCGATATGGCCTAGTGCCCAGATAGCAGCACGCGCACCGTGGTGCATGTGGCGCTGGTCGCGGCGCACGAGGAGTGGCGCGTGGTAACCGGGCCTGATGCGCTAACATTTTTTCCGGTTACCACAAGTACCACTCGGGTGTTGTCACTCGTACCAGAGACACCCCCCACTTCTAAAATTTATGGGCACCCCTCAACCCTAGGTGCACCAGTGGGAGGTCGTTTGACATGCCACATTCAGAAGTGGGAGCGGTTAATTCAGGACCGCTTTGTCTTGCAATGGCTTTCTCATGGATACAGACCAGAATGGATAAGAGGTCCGCCCTTGCATATGTCTCTGGTACCGGTCTGGACTCAAATTCCAAGAGATCCAGACAAACAGTTGTGCATAGAAGAGGAGATAGAATCTCTAATTCTAAAGGAAGCAATTCAACCGGCGCAAGATTGCCCGGGCTTCTATTCTTGTGACAAAGAACACCGGGGGGGGGGGGGGGGGGGGGGGGGTGGGTGGAGACCAATTCTCAACCATAAACCTCTAAATAAGTTTATAAACACACCGAGTTTCAAAATGGAAACAGTAAGATCAGTGTTGTTGGGGTTAGAGAAGGGGATGTGGACAGTATCTATAGATCTCAAGGATGCTTATTTCCACATTCCAATTGCAAGGAGTTTTCGTTGGCTCCTGAGATTTGCTTTTCAGGGACGCCAATGGGAATTCAAGGTTCTTCCATTCGGCATCTCGACGGCTCCAAGGGTCTTCACTCGAGTGGTACTTGCTATCACGGCATACCTCCGCAGGAGAAATATAGTTGTTCACACTTACATAGATGACTGGTTGCTGAAAGCACACAACCCATAAAGTTTGACAGCAAATCTGGAGATAGTTTTAAAAACTCTCACAGATTTAGGCTGGATAATCAACTTTCAGAAATCAGAGCTGACTCCATCCCAGAAGTTTGTTTACCTGGGTATGTTCTTCGATCTGGAGATAGGATATGTTTATCCATCCCAGGAGAGAGTGGAAAATCTCCTCTCATGCATTCAGTTGGTTTGCAACCGTCCTTATATTCTAGCACGAGTCTATCTGAGAATGTTAGGTCTGATGGTTTCAATGGAACCAGTCATTCCTCAGGCGGACTTACGCAGGCGGCCGATTCAATTGTTTCTCATGGCTCAGTGGACGCAGAGTTCAGGTTCACTGGACTCGCGCATTCAAGTGTTGGACCCTCTCATTCATCACCTTCATTGATGGAGAGGAAATCTCCTGGGGGGGGGTCATGCTGACCCCTCACCACCCTCAAGTAACGATGTTTATGGATGCATCGATGGAGGGTTGGGGAGCTTGCCTGGAAGAAGCCACTATATTAGGACTTTGGAATCTGGAACAGTCAAAGGAACATATCAACATGCTAGAATTGCGGGCTGTAATTCTAGGCCTGGAACACTTCTTAAAAGAAGTGGAGGGAAAATTTGTGATGATACGATCAGACAACTCTACAGTAGTGAGTTACATAAACCGCCAAGTCGCCCAGTCTCTGTATGATGACATGGAAGCTGCTTTGCTGGTGCATGGATCATATGATCACGTTGAAAGCAGTTCATATTCCGGGAAGGCTGAATCTGTTAGCAGACTCATTGAGCCGAAGGATGAGCATTCTGCCTACGGAATGGCAACTAAATCAATGTGTGGCGGATCACTTGTTTAATCATTGGGGAAAGCCCAACATAGATGTGTTCGCAATGAAGAAGAATGCGAAGATGACGACGTACGTTTCTCTGATTCCAGATCCAAGCGCTATCGCAATAGATGCACTAGCTGTCAGTTGGAAGGGAATGTATGCATGCATACCCTCCAACAATCCTGATTCCAAGGATTCTTCAGAAGATCAAGCAGGAGGAATGTCAAGTGCTTCTGATCGGCCCGAATTGGCCAAGCCGATCATGGTTTACAGATCTGCTGGACCTTCTGATTTGCAATCCGGTTCCTCTGCCTCTGATGGACAATATTATCTTCCAGGTCAAGACCCTTCACAACAATCCGTCAATGTTTCAATTGACTGCATGGATGTTGTCAAAAAAATCCGCGATTAAGGAGGGCTTTTCTGAGCAAGCCGGCAGTTTCATGGCCAGAGCCAGAAGGGGGTTAACCTCCAGAGCATATAATTATAAAATCAACAGATTTGCCGAATGGTGCTCAAAGAGATGTATCAATCCGAAATAGCATCTACTCAGGTAGTAGCTGATTTTCTCTGTCACCTGTATGATGCTTATAGTCTTAAGCCTAATTCTATTGCTGGATACAAATCAGCATTAATGACTGTTGTCCCTTGCGTGGCAAAGAGGGGAAGTGATGAAGTAAGTGTTTTAAATACTCTTATTAAAGATATGGGCAATCTCAGACCAAGAAATCCTCCACTGACTTAAAACTGTATTTTTAGTTGTGGCAGCATCAGCCAGACACAGGAGTGAAATTCATGCCTTGTCTACTGAGCCTGACCGTTATATAGTTACAGGTGAAGGCCTTAAGCTTCTACCAAGATTGAATTTCTTGGCTAAGAATCAATCTTTAAAATATCCGGGTCAACCTATTATTTTACCTGTCTTAACCAAATATGATCCTGGTGCTAAAGCATGGTGTGCTGTCCGTGCTTTAAATAAGTACAAGAAAAGAACTCCGGTTTGGCAGACGGACCCATGTTCCCTATGGTTGTCATATATTGAACCCCATGGTAGGGCGTCAAGAGACACTTTCCAGATGGATAGTAGGATGTATTCAATTTCACATCAAGAGTATACTTACCTCCCTAATACTTTTGATATTGCTAAATATCGGCTTTCACTCAATAAAACACTCAGATTAAAAACAGTTAGGTGCCCCTACTGGGCAGGGAGTCAGAGGTAGTCCGGCGGATGCTCGCCCCACCACCGCGCATGCGCCGACTACTACTTCCTCTTTGCTCATTTATTGGCTAAGGGTTACATGCGGTTTTGTGCTACTCTACATTTTCTGCGCGTTTACCTTGTTTTTCACTTATTTGACGATTGTTGTACGTTCGTGTCATGTCGGAAAGAGAGGACTCACCTTTGGAAGGAGCTGGATCTCTTTATCAGGTGATTTCTTTGATATGCTAGCGTGTTTTGTCCCGGTTTAATGTGTTTCCGGGACTCGCGCTTACCGTGATTAGCGCCTGTTTGTGTTGGTTTTTTACAACATGGTTCTTCATAAGTCTCATTTCTCTTTGTGTTTTTGTCCACAGGTATCACGTAGAAGCTTTGATGGACTTCTCGGCACAAGAGGATATGTTTCTCTCCACCACGGTTCCATTTCCTACTAATACTGTTAGGTTATCTAACCAAAAAATCTATGTTCAGTGAGTTGGAGGCTTGTTATAAAGGTCTTCTCACTTTGCCCTCTTGATCCAATTCCTTCCCCTTCGGTGGAGAGAATGTAGAGGCGTACTATGGTGGAGTTCTCCGGTACATCACGTTGGATGGTTTGTCTGTACAAGTGTCAGGTATCTAATTATTGATAAACAAAAGGGGAGATAATTTCCTTTTTTGCCAATGCTAGAATTGGAAGGAGTTATCTCTGTATATCTGATTGTTGTGTACTCGAAATGCCAATTCAACGGGAATGTTCCGGTTACTTATACAATTCGTTCTTGCACTTGGTGCTTGTTGCGGATCGATTATTTTGGTCACGGGATTGATGACGTCATAATCGGCCTTGGCCTTTATTAACATTTAACGTTTTGTCCAAGGCTGGTTCTTCTTGACTTGCGATCTTGAGGATCCTGTCCCTCTCTTTTTAGTTGGTTTTGAGTTCGCTAACCTTAACTATCTTGCTCATTGTCCTTGTCCTTTGTCCTGTTTCAGAGACCTGGTTGCCCGTCCTGCGGGAGGTTTCTGAAGAATAGATTCGTACCGCACTTGTGCTTCAGCTGCAGTCCCTGTGGACCGTTGCTGAAGTGCGATGTATGTAAGCAGTGGGGGGGAGATCTAATGTCTGATTTTCTCTCATTGCAGGCAAGGGAGAAGGTGATGGAGGAAGAGAGGAAGAAGAAGAAGGAGGGTAGTAAGAAGGGTAAGAAGAAGGCCTCATCCGCGGTGGATATGGAGGCCTTCAGGTCCGAAATGTTGCAAGAGATGCAGAGGACAATAAAGGATTTGGTCCCAGAGTTGCTTCGCAGCATGCTCCCTGGGCCAGCTCCTTTGTTGTCCTCGGCATCTGCTTACGAGCAGGTGATCCCCACCTCTGAATCCGGTCTCTTTAGGTCCGGTCCGTTTGTGGATTCAGAGGTGGCCCCTTTGTTGGGGGCAGTCCAAGACCCTGGCAGCAGGCATGGCGCCGCGCCGAGGGGCCGTGGACAACGGTTGTTGCTGGGACCCGCGGTCTGCTCATCAGACCCCGGGTATCCGCGCGCCGAAGGTGTCAAGGCCTCCTATGGCACCTTTCCTGGCCAGTCCGGGTTAGCTCTCTTTGCTGACCCGGAGTCTAATCTTTCTGGCCAGGAGGAAGAGGATCTCCTGCTAGGGTCGCCTTCTGAGGACGTGGCCATGGAATACGACGTCTGTGCACCCCTCGCGGGGAATACAGGCGACGTGTTCCGTGGTTCTACTCTCGCAGGAGTAGATTTCACGGTCCAGAAGGTGTCCCCGGGCGGTGCTGTTGACCACGGATACCGCATACCTCGGCTTGCCGATGGTGTCGCTGGTGCTGGTCAGGGCCGCGGTAGGGCGGTGTTTACCCCACGCTCTGCCACGGCGCCTGCTCCTGGTCAAGCCGCGGAGTTCAGCATGCCTGCTCTCTCGGGCCCGCATGCTTTTCCGGGCTTGCCAGGGGTATCAGCTTATCCGCCGTCGACGTCAACTGCGAGTGCTCTGGAGGAAGACGAAGGCCCTCGTCTAGTAGAGCGCTCGCAGTTAGCCACGGAGGAGGATTGGTCGGACGCTTGCCAGTGGCTGGTAAGTGTTCGGCCCGATCTACCCGTGGAGCTGCCGGCTAGCCAGCGTGACCATAGGCCGTGGTTAGCTGGTAGGCCGGCGGCTACCGCTATGCCATCTCTGCCGCTGGCTGAGCATGTCGTGGACATGTTCGAAGCGGCGGAGGCGTCCATTAAGGTTAATGGACGTCTCGCGAAGGCCCCTCGCGAGGTGGCGAAGCGTTGCCGCATCGTGCCCCTGGAATACCAGCGGTACGGTGTGGTGCCAAAGCCAAGCGTGGATGATCGCGCGGCTTTAGGCGAAGATGCGCGGCCGGGCTCCCGTTCTGACACGGGAGTCTTGTGCTCGAACGCGTTGCGTTCGGCGAATTCCGCGCTGCGTGATGCGGAGGAGAGTGGGAGGGCGTCGATTGCCGCTCTGTCCCACGTCTCCCAGCTGCTACAGGGGGTGGTAGCGGCCTCCGCATCACGCCAGCCAAGCCCGGTAACAGTCCAGAGAGCCATCCAGGATGGTATCAACCTGGCTTTGGACTGTTTGACGCGGGTGGTGACCAGAAGTGTCCGGGCGAGGCGCACGTTTGCTCTTGACAATCTGTGCCCGTCCCAGGACCTGTATAATAGGCTGCTGCGGACGCCTATGACAGGTCCTGGTCTCTTTGGAGGTGAGGGATGCAGGCACCTCCAGGAGACGGTCACTCTGGTTAACAACCAGAGGGCGCTGCGTGAACAATTTGAGGTGCTCCGGCGGGAGCGTGTTCGCGCGGCACCCCCTGCGTATCGTCCTCTGCAGGCTCGAGGTGGTGCTGGCCAGGTCAGAGGCCAGCCACCGTCGCAACGTAGGCCTAGGCCACGTGCGATTCGGCCAGCAGCGAGGGGGGCGCAGGCTCCCCAGCCGCACCCAGCCAGACAGCTGCCCGCGCACCGTGGTGCGCGCGGCGCTGGGCGGGGCGTGCGGGGATCTGGTCGCGGCAATCGGGCCTGATGGCCTGGTTACCGCGGTGGGAACCACTCCAGTGTTTCACGCCGAGAGGACAGTGCCACTCTGGCACTCCTTATGTCCACCTCTATCCCTAGGTGGACCGGTGTGCGGCCGTTTGGCCGGCCACTTGCCAGAGTGGAAGCGGTTGACTCAGGACCGTTTAGTCTTGCGATGGCTTTCAGTCGGGTATCGTCCCGACTGGGTGACAGGCCCGCCATCGCGACTGTCTCTCGCGCCGATCTGGACTCCTATTCCACGGGATCCGGATCAGAGGTTGTGTATAGAGGAGGAAATAAATTCCCTCATACTAAAAGAAGCCATTCAGCCGGCACAGAGGTGCCCGGGCTTCTATTCAACCCTCTTCTTAGTGAAGAAAAACACCGGAGGGTGGAGGCCGATTCTCAACCTCAAGCCTTTGAACAAGTTCTTAGAGACGCCCAGTTTCAAGATGGAGACTGTGCGCTCGGTATTGGCGGGGTTGGAGCGAGGAATGTGGACCGCTTCCATAGATTTGAAGGATGCGTATTTCCACATTCCCATAGAGAGGAGTTTCCGTCACTTCCTGAGATTCGCATTTCAGGGCAGGCGGTGGGAATTCAGGGTGTTACCCTTCGGGATTTCCACGGCTCCTCGGGTCTTCACCCGTGTGGTTCTCGCGATCACTGCATACCTCCGCAGGAGAAGCATAGCAGTCCACACGTACATAGACGACTGGCTGTTGAAAGCACACACCCGGGAATCGTTGTCAGCCAATCTGGAGATTGTTTTGAAAACTCTCTCGGACTTGGGCTGGATGATCAATTTCCTGAAATCAGAGCTAACTCCATCCCAGAAGTTTGTTTACCTGGGCATGTTCTTCGATCTGGAGACGGGGTATGTGTACCCCACTCAGGAGAGGGTTCAAATACTCATCTCGGTAATACAGTCGGTGTGCGACAGTCGTCATGTCCTGGCACGGGTTTACTTGAGAATGCTGGGCTTGATGGTTTCTTTGGAACCAGTCATTCCGCAGGCCGCCTTGCGCAGGCGCCCGATCCAGTTGTTTCTCATGACACAGTGGACCCAGAGTTCAGGTTCGCTGGACTCGAACGTGTCAGTGTTGGCGCCTCTGATTCACCACCTGCAATGGTGGTTGAATACAGAGAATCTCTTGCCGGGGGTTTTGCTAACCCCTCCCCACCCTCAGGTGACTGTGTATACAGATGCATCGATGGAGGGGTGGGGAGCTTGTCTGGAAGAGTCCACAGTATCAGGGCTTTGGGATCTGGATCAGTCCAAGGAACATATCAATCTACTAGAGCTAAGAGCAGTAGTCCTGGGCCTGGAACATTTCTTAAAGAATGTTCAGGGCAAGATTGTTCTGATTCGTTCAGACAACTCGACAGTAGTGACTTACATAAACCGCCAGGGCGGAACGAAGTCGCCCAGTCTCTGTATGATGACATGGAAACTGCTTTGTTGGTGCCTGGATCATGGGATCACCTTGAAAGCAGTTCATATTCCGGGGAGGTTAAATCTGCTAGCAGACTCATTGAGCCGAAGGATGAGTGTTTTACCCACGGAATGGCAACTAAATCAATGTGTGGCGGATCGTCTGTTCGACCATTGGGGGAAACCCAACATAGATTTGTTCGCAACGAAGAAGAATGCGAAGATGACGACGTACGTCTCTCTAATTCCAGACCCAAGCGCTTTCGCAACAGATGCGTTAGCTATCAGCTGGGAGGGAATGTATGCATACGCATTCCCCCCAGCAATCCTGATTCCAAAGGTGCTTCAGAAAATCAGGCAGCAGGAGTGCCAAGTGCTTCTGATCGCCCCGGATTGGCCAAGCCGATCGTGGTATACGGATCTGCTGGACCTTCTGGTCTGCAATCCGGTTCCGCTGCCTCTGATGGACGACCTTATCTTCCAGGGCAAGGCCCTTCACGACAATCCGTCAATGTTCCGATTGACTGCGTGGATGTTGTCAAGGAATCTAGAATTAAGGAGGGCTTTTCTGAGCAAGCGGCCATGTTTATGGCCAAAGCCAGGAGGGGGTCAACCTCCAGAGCATATAATTATAAAATCAACAGATTTGCAGAGCGGTGCTCAAAAAGATGTATTGATCCAATGGAATCATCTATTCAGGTAGTGGCTGATTTCCTCTGTCACCTATATGATGCCTATAGCCTCAAGCCTAACTCTATTGCTGGTTATAAATCAGCTTTAATGACTGTTATTCCTTGCTTGGCTAATAGGGGGAGTGATGAAGTAAGTACATTAAATGTATTAATTAAAGGCATGGGCAATCTAAGACCAAGGAATCCTCCATTGATTCCGTCTTGGAGTTTATCACTGGTGCTCCAGGTACTAGGTGATAAGCCTTTTGAACCACTTAGTTCCATTTCTATGAAAAGGTTAACTCTTAAAACTGTATTTTTAATTGCTGCGGCCTCGGCGAGGCGTAGGAGTGAAATTCACGCCTTATCAGCCGAGGTTGACCGTTTTGTGGTTACAGGGGAAGGCCTTAAGCTTCTACCTAGGATTAATTTCTTGTCTAAAAATCAGTCATTGAAATATCCAGGTCAGCCTATTTTTTTGCCATCTTTAACTAGATATGATCCTAATTCTAAAGTATGGTGCCCCGTACGGGCGCTGCTCCGGTACAAACAGCGTACTTCGGAGTAGCGTACCGACCAGTCAGCGTTATGGTTGTCATATATTGAACCCCATGGTAGGGCGTCTAAGGACACCATTTCTAGGTGGATTGTGGAATGCATTCAGTTTTGCCATAAATCCGCTACCGGGAAGCAGGTTGACGTGGCCAAGGCTCACAGTGTCCGCGGTGTCGTGGCATCCACTGCCCTGTTTAGTGGGGTCCCTGTGGATGATATTATGTCAGTGGCTCAGTGGCACTGTGAGTCAAGTTTTAAAGACCATTACCTCCGTGACACCTCTAACCCTCTCGCCTTGTCGATTTTGAAACAATAACCGCTTTATGTTGTGAAGAGTGCTTCCGCATTGCTTATATACTTCGCCATTCAGCGACGGTGACAACCACTTGTCGGGACTGTATCATCCTTCTCTACTGGAATCGTGATGACAGTTTCCTAGTACAACAAGGTCAGTCTTGTTCATGTGTTGTTCATTGTTTTGTATTGTCACGTTACCCAGTGTTATTAATATGGTGATGGTTTATGTGGGTTGTGGTTCTTTAGAGAGAGTATACGAAAATGGAGCCTTTTCGTCTCTGTCCTATAGTACTTGGCACTAGTACGAAGAGAGCGTGTAGGACATTGAGGTCATTTAATCTTCCTCCCAAGGGGGGGGGGGGTGAGCGCATATGACAAATCGGTCATCTCTCAGACATCGGTTGTGTTATCCGATGGTTTATCAAATCCTGACTGTGTTTTCACACAGTTTCAGACGTCATAAGTGCCTTAAACGCTTGAAAGCGTATAGGGAAGAGCTGGTCTTTTGACCTCGCCTCCCTCCCGCCAGATTCACTTTCGAATTCTGGCAATATCAAAAGTATTAGGGAGGTAAGTATACTCTTGATGTGAAATAAACGAAATCTAGGATTTCTTTTTTCACGAGAGAGTTGATACTTACCTCCCTAGATACGGACCCGGCCTCTCCGCCCCACAGAGGCTCGGTCTTCAGGCTCTTGGTAGTTGCATGTGTTAGCCAATAAATGAGCCAGAGGAAGTAGTAGTCGGCGCATGCGCGGTGGTGGGGCGAGCATCCGCCGGACTACCTCTGACTCCCTGCCCAGTAGGGGCACCTAACTGTTTTTAATCTGAGTGTTTTATTGAGTGAAAGCCGATATTTAGCAATATCAAAAGTATTAGGGAGGTAAGTATCAACTCTCGTGAAAAAAGAAATCCTAGATTTCGTTTATTCTGTCATAAAACAGGCACTGGAATCCAAGTAGATAGAGCCAAGGTTCATAGTGTCCGTGGTGTGGTAACTTCCACGGCATTACTTAATGGTGTTTCTATTGAAGACATTATGTCAGTAGCCCAGTGGCACTGTGAATTAAGTTTTACCGACCATTACCTTCGTGACTCTTCTAACCCGCTCGCCGTCTCAGTCCTCAGAAAATAAAATAATGTAGAGGTTTATGTTTGTAATTAGTTTCCTCCTCTGCTATTTACAGATATCACATTTGTTGGTAGGGTATCCCTACTATTAGCTGGTACAATTCTCTTCATCCGGTGGGGGAAGAGATGAGTGCCGCGCCCACGACATCAGAGGTCAGTATATGTGACCATTTTGTTTGGGTTTTTTTTGTCTTGGTGATGGTGTCATATTTTTTATTTTTAATATGGTGAATGTCTAGTAATACTTTTCATCAAGTGTTAGAGAACGTGCTAGTCATTTAGAGCAGCGTTTTTTCCTAACCTTCCTCAGAAAGAGGGGTGGGGGGAGCGCATTTGCTTTTTAATCAATCTCTTCATCGGTCGATTATCCGATGCAAAATTCTATTCCTGATTGTGTTTTCAGATACAATTTCAGATGTTTTTAAATCTCTTGAAAATCCAAAGAGCTAGTCTCTTCGAGGCTGTGCTGGTTTTCAGGACCTTGGCTCCCTCCCGCCAAATTGACTTTAAAATTCTTGCTTTTATCAAGAGTGTTAGGGAGGTAAGTATGTTCTCATGATGTGAAATAAGAAAATTTACCAAATTTCTTTTTCACGAGTGAGATGACATACTTACCTCCCTAACAGGATCCCGGCCTCGCCACCCCACGGAGGCCTGGTCCTTTGGTTTTTTAATAGTTGCTTCTATGTCAGCCAATATTTAGTAATGGAGGTACCAGTATGCGCATGCGCAGTGGATGAGGTCTGTCATGTGCATGACTGTGTACATCCACCTGCCCATTAGGGGAACCTAGCTTTTTGTAATTCTGAATATTATTGAATTTAGAGCCGATATACTAGTATATCAAGAGTGTTAGGGAGGTAAGTATGTCATCTCACTCGTGAAAAAGAAATTTGGTAAATTTTCTTAATCAACTCTAACCGTCGCTTGTAAATATGTCAGTCAAATCTAAGCACCACCTGTAAGTATATCAATCAACTCTAACCACCACCTGTAAATATATCAATCAACTCTAGCCACACCTGTAAACATGTCAATCAAATCTAAGCACCACCTGTAAACCTGTCAATTAAATCTAGCCTCCACCTGTAAACATGTCAATCAAATCTAAGCACCACCTGTAAGCATGTCAATCAAATCTAAGCACCGTCTGTAAACATGTCAATCAAATCAAATCTAAGCACCATCTGTAAACATGTCAATCAAATCTAAGCACCACCTGTAAACATGTCAATCAAATCTAAGCATTATCTGTAAGCATGTCAATCAAATTTTAGGACGGTCATATTTGTTTCAGAATGCATGATGCTCGATGCACGCAGCAGTTTGAGATCTCCCTTAAGCAGCTGTTACAGGCTCTGAGTAAGATGATGATGTATAACACAGACAACACACTCCTTGTTCAGGTATGTGTATGACACAACATAGCGTAGATCCAACTTCGAAGCCAGAAGTCTGACACTAACAGTGTGAAATTTCTAGATAAGCTCCACTCACACTTTTCCCATGTTGCGATCTGTCGAACCTTGAATTCCCAGAATCCCAATATCAACTTAATTATACAGGTACACTGTTGAATATTTTGAAATGAATTTGGCTGGGTGCAGCCAGCAACAGCGCCCAGCCAAATTAGTTTTTAAATATTCAACTGACTTTATTAAATAGTAAAGACATACAATTTGTACACTTGACAGACCATTCAATGTTCATGACCGAGCTAGATACATCATTCATTACACGCATTGATTGTGACCTCAGCCTACATGTGATGTAATTGATTATGATGTCATAAGTATACTTGAGTGACTGATCAGATCTTTTCATTGTCTGTGTTTCCATGTGACGATGGTGGCAGCAGTATCAATGCAATTGCCTATGCTGTTAGGAATCTGCTTGATGACATCGAGGTTGCAAGGTAAAATGTAACGGTCACCATGATCTTGGTACAAAACTGTTTTCTCAGTTTTATGTTTTTGTCTTTAAATAACGAAACGTCTCGGCTTATATTTCAAGATCGGTTAACCCTATTGGAACTAAGCTTGAGTAGATGGTTGGCTATAATGTTAGGACTCTGCCTGATAATATTTATGTCACACGGTCAAGGTCACTGACCTCTGATGTGTATCAACAATTACAGATGAGACATTTAATTCCGTGGATTTCTTGTTTTGCTTATCACCTGTCAACAATTACGCATTGATTTCCAAATGAATTAGAAGGAAACCTCAGCTTCTGTTCTCATTTCTCTTTTATAGGGTGCAGCGTTGAAATACATCAGTTCCACCATTGATAGTATAATGGCTGCTTATGAACCCGTGGACTTGAGGTAAGCATTGATAGTATAATGGCTGCTTATGAACCTGTGGACTTGAGGTAAGCATTGATAGTATAATGGCTGCTTATGAACCCATGAACTTGAGGTAAGCATTGATAGTATAATGGCTGCTTATGAACCCGTGGACTTGAGGTAAGCATTGATAGTATAATGGCTACTTATGAACCCGTGAACTTGAGGTAAGCATTGATAGTATAATGGCTGCTTATGAACCTGTGAACTTGAGGTAAGCATGATAGTATAATGGCTGCTTATGAACCCGTGGACTTGAAGTAAGCATTGAAAGTATAATGGCTACTTATGAACCCGTGAACTTGAGGTAAGCATTGATAGTATAATGGCTGCTTATGAACCCGTGAACTTGAGGTAAGCATTAATAGTATAATGGCTACTTATGAACCCATGAACTTGAGGTAAGCATTGATAGTATAATGGCTGCTTATGACCCGGGAACTTGAGGTAAGCATTATAGTAATGGTTGCTTATGAACCCGTGGACTTGAGGTAAGCATTGATAGTATAATGGCTGCTTATGAACCCGTGAACTTGAGGTAAGCATTGATGGTATAATGGCTGCTTATGAACCCACAAAGTGTATTTATCTTCTACACGACTAACTAATATTTAGCCATTTAGCCCGCCATTGCCAATTTTCCCCCCCCCCCCCACGCCAGAAGCCATAGAAAATGTACTACCTCCTTGCTCAACCGTTGCTCACTGCTGATAAAGAGTTGCTTTAAGACTACTCATTAACCACTGGTCCGATTTCAACCTAAGTTGGCTTTGAATTACCCTATGTTAGTAAACTTGTATGCAGTCATTTGCTTTGCTAATTTTGCATGAAAACACATAATAATGATCACCATTAGGGTAATATCTATGCCAGCTTTACGATGGAAATTATTGCTATGCTGGTCAATCATACGCTTGTTCTCGTCCTGTAGGATGTTTACTCTGCTAGTTTTAATGTCAGGCTCCATGTAATGTGTACATAATATTGTTGTGTGTATCATGCAGCCATGCCCTGGTGGATTTCCTGACCAATGTGCCCACTGACCGCCTGCCTCATCAAAAGTTGATCTGTATGGATGACCTGGTCCATACAGAGATCTTCAAGCGGCCAGGTAAGCTACATGATGATATTAATCATTACCTACAAGCACATGTAAAATATATGAAAATTATATTGTATGTAATAAACATATCATGGTTAGCTCATGGTTAGCTCACCTTTACAACAGAGAAACAACTATATATATATATATATATATATATATATATATATATATATATATATATATATATATATATATATATACACCTGTGCAAAAGTTAAGCACCAGCAAAAACAATAGAACGTAGAAACATGATGGTACAACTAGGCTGCCATACTTTTTGTCCCCGCGTTAGCTGACAGAATTCCAAGTACGAAATGCACATGCATGCATGACTTCACGCCGCTTGATGTCCGTGCGTGGAGGGAAACAGCACACGTGTTCAGTTATGTAAAAGTCCAGTTTGAGGTGTAGAACATTACATACAGATTTAGGCGACAAGATTAGGAATTTTGTGTTCATGACCGTGGTTTATTTGTACAGAGAGAATTAGCTCTTGATTGTGAACCGCTATGGCAAGACGAAGGTTAAGTGATCGTGTGAAATGGCAAATCATAGGCATGCATACCACTGGTATGTCATGCAGAGAGATTGGCAGACAGCTGAACATTAACCATACTGTAATCAGTCGTTTGATTGCAAAACATGGGCAAACTAACGAGGTGAAGGACAGGCCTAGATCTGGAAGACCGAAGAAGACTACTGCCCGTGATGATCGAGCCCTAGTACGCCTTGTTAGGAGATCTCCATTCACCAACAGCAGAGTGCTCAGCCAGCAATGGGAAACGCGCAATAGAGTGTCAATGTCTACCGTCAAAAGGAGACTGTATGCTGCTGGCATGAAAGCTAGGAGACCTGTCAGACGTCCTCTCCTCACTGCACACCACAAAGAGGAGCGTCTGAGGTGGTGCAACGAAAGAAGACACTGGAACATGAGATCCTGGAGACGGGTACACTGGTCCGATGAAAGTCGGTTCCTGCTTCATGCCACAGATGGTCGAACTCGTGTATGGAGGTTCAGACGCACGGCGTATGACCAACGTAACATCATGGAAGAAGTTCCATTTGGTGGAGGTTCCGTTATGATATGGGGGTGCATCTCATTTGATTGTAAGCTGGATCTGTTGACTGTACCTGGAACACTAAATGGACAAAGATATCAAGATTCCGTACTGGATAGAGTTGTGGTCCCTCATTTTGTAAATCATGCACCTGGAACCCACCCTATATTCATGGATGACAACGCCCGACCACATCGTGCTAGAGCTGTGCATGAATACCTCCGCCAGAATGCCATCGAAACCCTACCATGGCCAGCAAGGAGCCCTGCCATGAACCCTATTGAGCATATCTGGGACATTCTGGGAAACATGGTGAGAAGGAGGGATCCTCCTGTGCAGAACCTACAGGAATTAACAGACGCACTCCATCTTGAATGGCAACGAATACCACAATGGCGTATCAGTCGGTTGGTGACCAGCATGAGACGTCGTGTCCAGGCCGTCATCCAGGCACAAGGTGGATATACCCGGTATTAATAATGACAGTCTCAAACTCGTGCACAGATGTTAAACTTCGTTTTCAGACACCATTAATGACAATCTAGCCACGTGTGTCAACTGTATGGCAATAGTTGTCAGTTGTGTCAACGTAACCATATTCAGGCCTCGTTTTCAAGTTCAAACAAAAACATACAGTGTTTCCCCACCATCATAATCAGCATTCCTCTAGTTGCATTATTACCTCTTGCACTAAGATGGATGGGTACATAAATGTTTATGCTATTGCTTTCTTCATAGCACATGAATATACCCTCGCATGTGCGTAAAAATAGGGTGGTGCTTAACTTTTGCACAGGTGTCTATATATATATATATATATATATATATATGTATATTTGTGATAAACTTGTCTACCTAACCATTACAAAGGAGAAGCAGCTTAGATGTGATAACCCCACCGATATTGTCTTGAGGAATGTCCATTTGACAAATCAGGAGTGTTTTTGAAAATTGACCACTGGAATGACTGGCTCGATAACCTCAATTAAAGGGTTAATTGTGCCAGAAATGCGGTTAAAACATCATATATAGCATTAGTGCTACACAGAGTAATGAGCTATCACACCTGCGGTTAAAACATATAGCATTAGTGCTACACATAGAATAATGAGCTATCACACCTGCAGTTAAAACATATATAGCATTAGTGCTACACATAGAGTAATGAGCTATCACACCTGTGGTTAAAACATCATATATAGCATTAATGCTACACATAGAGTAATGAGCAATCACACCTGCGGTTAAAACATCATATATAGCATTAGTACTACACATATAGTAATGAGCTATCACACCTGTGGTTAAAATGTCATATATAGCATTAGTGCTACACATAGAGTAATGAGCAATCACACCTGCGGTTAAAACATCATATATAGCATTAGTGCTACACATAGAGTAATGAGCTATCACACCTGCAGTTAAAACATCATATATAGCATTAGTGCTACACATAGAGTAATGAGCTATCACACCTGCAGTTAAAACATATATAGCATTAGTGCTACACATAGAGTAATGAGCTATCAGACCTGTGGTTAAAATGTCATATATAGCATTAGTGCTACACATAGAGTAATGAGCTATCACACCTGCAGTTAAAACATCAGATATAGCATTAGTGCTACACATAGAGTAATGAGCTATCACACCTGCAGTTAAAACATCATATATAGCATTAGTGCTACACATAGAGTAATGAGCTATCACACCTGTGGTTAAAACATCATATATAGCATTAGTGCTACACATAGAGTAATGAGCTATCACACCTGCAGTTAAAACATCATATATAGCATTAGTGCTACACATAGAGTAATGAGCTATCACACCTGTGGTTAAAATGTCATGTATAGCATTAGTGCTACACATAGAGTAATGAGCTATCACACCTGCAGTTAAAACATCATATATAGCATTAGTGCTACACATAGAGTAATGAGCTATCACACCTGCAGTTAAAACATATATAGCATTAGTGCTACACATAGAGTAATGAGCTATCACACCTGTGGTTAAAACATCATATATAGCATTAGTGCTACACATAGAGTAATGAGCTATCACGCCTGTGGTTAAAACATCATATATAGCATTAGTGCTACACATAGAGTAATGAGCTATCACACCTGCAGTTAAAACATATATAGCATTAGTGCTACACATAGAGTAATGAGCTGTCACACCTGTGGCTAAAATGTCATATATAGCATTAGTGCTACACATAGTAATAAGCTATCACACCTGCAGTTAAAACATCATATATAGCATTAGTGCTACACATAGAGTAATGAGCTATCACACCTGTGGTTAAAATGTCATATATAGCATTAGTGCTACACATAGTAATAAGCTATCACACCTGCAGTTAAAACATCATATATAGCATTAGTGCTACACATAGAGTAATGAGCTATCACACCTGCAGTTAAAACCTATATAGCATTAGTGCTACACATAGAGTAATGAGCTATCACACCTGTGGTTAAAACATCATATATAGCATTAGTGCTACACATAGAGTAATGAGCAATCACACCTGCGGTTAAAACATCATATATACCATTAGTGCTACACATATAGTAATGAGCTATCACACCTGTGGTTAAAATGTCATATATAGCATTAGTGCTACGCATAGAGTAATGAGCAATCACACCTGCGGTTAAAACATCATATATAGCATTAGTGCTACACATAGAGTAATGAGCTATCACACCTGTGGTTAAAATGTCATATATAGCATTAGTGCTACACATAGAGTAATGAGCTATCACACCTGCAGTTAAAACATCATATATAGCATTAGTGCTACACATAGAGTAATGAGCTATCACACCTGTGGTTAAAATGTCATATATAGCATTAGTGCTACACATAGAGTAATGAGCTATCACACCTGCAGTTAAAACATCATATATAGCATTAGTGCTACACAGAGTAATGAGCTATCACACCTGCAGTTAAAACATATATAGCATTAGTGCTACACATAGAGTAATGTGCTATCACACCTGTGGTTAAAACATCATATATAGCATTAGTGCTACACATAGAGTAATGAGCTATCACGCCTGTGGTTAAAACATCATATATAGCATTAGTGCTACACATAGAGTAATGAGCTATCACACCTGTGGTTAAAATGTCATATATAGCATTAGTGTTACACATAGAGTAATGAGCTATCACACCTGCAGTTAAAACATCATATATAGCATTAGTGCTACACATAGATTAATGAACTATCACACCTGTGGTTAAAACATCAGATATAGCATTAATGCTACACATAGAGTAGTGAACTATCACACCTGCAGTTAAAACATCATATATAGCATTAGTGCTATACATAGAGTAATGAACTATCACACTTGCAGTTAAAACATCATATATAGCATTAGTGCTACACATAGAGTAATGAGCTATCACACCTGCTGTTAAAACATCATATATAGCATTAGTGCTAGACATAGAGTAATGAGCTATCACACCTGTGGTTAAAACATCATATATAGCATTAGTGCTACACATAGAGTAATGAGCTATCACACCTGTGGTTAAAACATCATATATAGCATTAGTGCTACACATATAGTAACCCTGTAATGCTCAAATCTATTCAAGAAATTCTCAATTAACTTATAGAAAATGTCCACTTACAGACTGAGAGATTATTCTTGACAATTTACCACTGCGATGACCGGCTTGGCCAGTATTTTTGTCACACATTAAGATGGTGCTTGTTATTCCTCACAGACTGTAGGGCGGTGCTACTGCCAGTGTTTCTTTCACATATCAAGATGCTGTTGGAACGTGATGAAGAGAAAGATGGGTGTGCTACCGTTCTCTCAGATATTATGCATCAGTTGCATTCGTCAGCTACGGTGAGTTCAACTATGGTGACTCAAACAGGTACTTAACCATATGAACACGAAAGATGAAATATCAGAAATCATTTAATCGTGTGTGTTTTTAGAACGGTGACTTGCCATCAGCGACATCCCTGACAGTTGTGACACACTATAGTTACGACTAAGGCAGCTTTGTCAGAAATGTAAAAAATGTGACTTACAGTCAGACAGACACAGATAGAGCGACCTATTGACGACCTATGGTAGCTTTTCTACGTCCTATATATCAGCCGACTGACTGTCCAACCGAAGGACAGACAAATACTACTATACCTATTCTAGTGTGACAATTTGACAGAACGAAAGACGGTCATGCTAATTTACCTTTCCAGAGTATCCATCTATCATATGACGTCATAATCAGCTAAGTGGCATATAGGATGATGTCATAATCATAACATCATAAATGATTCTATTTGGCCCGTCTTTAACTCTTAATAGTCCGACACATTGTATGAATTGTGTTTCTACTATTTAATAAACAGACACAGATAGAGCGACCTATTGACGACCTATGGTAGCTTTTCTACATCCTATATATCAGCCGACTGACTGTCCAACCAAAAGACAGACAAATACTACTATACCTATTCTAGTGTGACAATTTGACAGAATGAAAGACGGTCATGCTAATTTACCTTTCCAGAGTATCCATCTATCATATAACGTCATAATCAGCTAAGTGGCATATAGGATGATGTCATAATCATTACATCATAAATGATTCTATTTGGCCCGTCTTTAACTCTTAATAGTCCGACACATTGTATGAATTGTGTCTCTACTATTTAATAAACATGGTGTTGAATATTTTGAAACTAATTTGAGTGGACACTGTTGCTGCCGACAGCGCCCAGTCAAATTAGTTCCAAAATATTTGATAACTTTCCTGTATAGTTTTCTGGAAATTGATAGTCAGAGAGTTCAGAAATCGATCGATCCCAACACAAGTGAGATGTGAGTGGAGCTTTGCTAGAGATGGGCGGGGCCTGGCTAAATATGGAAAGGTCCATTGCGAGTCACAAAGAAAAAGCTGCATTTGTTTGTTAGTGTTTATTTCTAGTTTTGCCGTTATTTGGCCTTTATTGTGCTTCTTGCAGGGTCCTCATGATGCTGATATCAGTCTATGCGTACATAACATTCTTCGTACCGTCATTCAAACAGTGATTGCTACAGACAGAAACTCGCCACTCACAGTCAGTATTATATAGTACAACTCAGAAATAAACTAGAATAGTACAGAAACATGTTAGTTAGTAAGAAACATTCTGTTCAATATTGTGAGCATAACTAGATTGGAAGACAGTGCTGCCGTAACCCTTTAACACTCATATCAGCCAAAAACAGCTTCCACAGTGGTCCTGAGAAATGTCCATTTGCAGATCAAGAGAAGACTACATTGAAAATTTACCACTGGCTGACTCGATAACTGAGCCAGTCATTCTAGTGTTAAATTTTCAAAAATAGTCTACTCTTGGTCTGTAAATGGACATTTTTAATGAGAAAATTTAAATTTTCTTGAACAAATTCGATGGTTAAAGTGTTAAGTTCTATTGCGTGTTGGAAGCATGTTAGGTTTGAGACTGCTTTCTATTACTGCTTATTTAGGCTTATGCTAGTAGTATAAAGTCTAAGTATGGTGGGTGAGTGCGTGCGTGTGTACATGTATTTGCAGGGGTACATTTTAAGGATTTGTTCTACTAACCCAAACGGGATAGTACATTATTGATTTTACTGTCACGCAGCGAATTTCACTAACTGAATGTTTGTAAGCTCAAAGCTGATCACTTCTTTAATCCATTCACTGATGGATCCCTAGAAAACTCATTTCCAAGGCAACCATATTGAGAAGCTGTTGATTATTTTGAAATTAATTTGTCAGGAAAGCTGTTGTTACTTAAGGCAGGCAATGGCTTTCCGGACAAATGAATTTAAAAATATTCAATAACGCATTGAAGGTAGCAGAAAATCTGTTCTTTTTTCAATTTTTGGTGGGTTCTTAACATAATGACATTATAAAAGTGTTTTTTTGCCTATTTCCTCTTCTTTTGAGAGCATTACTAAGCCGGATTAGTGCAGGTATAGTTTTACTAACTCATATGAAATTCTACTATCCTCGGGTTAATGGGTTAGTGTTAGAATCGAGCCCTGATTTGTTTCTGTGTGTCTGAGCATGCAGCATGTGTCTGTGTGCATGTGACCTGCATGTATATATCTGTGTATCTGATGTACACATACATGTATCAGATGCTCGACACTTGATAGTGCAGTCTAAAGCAAGGGAGTAGGTAATTGAGCATCCACGTATGCATGGCTGTGATCCTAATGATCATATGCATTCATTATCCTAGTGTCTGTATAAAATCTACATATTACTATAACATGCATCTTTGTGGAGCCACTGATATATCTGTTTGTGTATGTGTTAAGCATTCACGATTTGTTCTACATGTATTCAATATACACAAGAAGAGTGTCTCTATCAAACTCTGCGCATTATTCTACTGTTTATATTTCTGTGTTCCAGGGAAGGTTGTCTATCAAGCTCAGTACTCTACTGTTTGCATATCTGTGTTGCTTGGAGAGTTTGTCTTTATCAAGCTCAGTATTCTACTGTTTGTATATCCGTGTTGCAGTGAGAGTTTGCCTCTATCAAGCTCAGTATTTTACTGTTTGTATATCTGTGTTCCAAGGAGTGTTTGTCTCTATCAAGCTCAGTATTCTACTGTTGGTATATCTGTGTTGCAGTGAGAGTTTGCCTCTCAAGCTCAGTATTCTACTGTTTGTATATCTGTGTTCCAAGGAGTGTGTGTGTCTATCAAGCTCAGTATTCTACTGTTTGTATATCTGTGTTCCAGGGAGTGTTTGTCTCTATCAAGCTCAGTATTCTACTGTTTGTATATCTGTGTTGCAGTAAGAGTTTGCTTGTATCAAGCTCAGTATTCTACTGTTGGTATATCTGTGTTGCAGTGAGAGTTTGCCTCTCAAGCTCGGTATTCTACTGTTTGTATATCTGTGTTCCAAGGAGTGTTTGTGTCTATCAAGCTCAGTATTCTACTGTTTGTATATCTGTGTTCCAGGGAGTGTTTGTCTCTATCAAACTCAGTATTCTACTGTTTGTATATCTGTGTTGCAGTGAGAGTTTGTGTCTATCAAGCTCAGTATTCTACTGTTTGTATATCTGTGTTCCAGGGAGTGTTTGTCTCTATCAAGCTCAGTATTCTACTGTTTGTATATCTGTGTTGCAGTAAGAGTTTGCTTCTATCAAGCTCAGTATTCTACTGTTTGTATAGCTGTGTTGCTGGGAGTGTGTCTCTATCAAGCTCAGTATTCTACTGTGTATATCTGTGTTGCAGTGAAACTTTGCCTCTATCAAGCTCAGTATTCTACTGTTTGTATATCTGTGTTGCAGTGAGAGTTTGTCTTTATCAAGCTCAGTATTCTACTGTTTGTATATCTGTGTTCCAATGAGTGTTTGTCTCTATCATGGTCAGTATTCTACTGTTGGTATATCTGTGTTCCATGGTGAGTTCGTCTCTTCAGTGTTTGTATATCTGTGTTTCAGTGTGAGTTTGTCTCTATGTTCAGTGTTTGTATATCTGTGTTCCAGGGTGAGTTTGTCTATGTTCAATGTTTGTATATCTGTGTTTCAGGGAGAGTTTGTCTCTATCTTCAATGTTTATATATCTGTCTTTCAGGGATAGTTTGTCTCTATGTTCAATGTTTATATATCTGTATTCCAGGGTGAGTTTGTCTATGTTCAATGTTTATATATCTGTTCCAGGGTGAGTTTGTCTTTATGTTCAATGTTTGTATATCTGTGTTCCAGGGTGAGTGTCTCTGTTCAATGTTTGTATATCTGTTCCAGTGTGAGTTTGTCTCTATGTTCAATGTTTATATATCTGTGTTCCAGGGTGAGTTTGTCTCTATGTTCAATGTTTGTATATCTGTGTTCCAGGGTGAGTTTGTCCCGATGTTCAATGTTTATATATCTGTGTTTCAGGGTGAGTTTTCTCTATGTTCAATGTTTGTATATCTGTGTTCCAGGGTGAGTTTGTCTCTATGTTCAATGTTTGTATATCTGTGTTCCAGTGTGAGTTTGTCTCTATGTTCAATGTTTATATATGTGTGTTCTCGGGACAGTTTGTCTCTATGGTCAATGTTTGTATATATTTGTGTTCCAGGGTGAGTTTGTCTCTGTTCAATGTTGGTATATCTGTGTTCCTGGGTGAGTTTTGTCTGTTCAATGTTTATATATATGTGTTCCAGGGTGAGTTTGTCTCTATGCACAATATTTATATATCTGTGTTTCAGGGCGAGTTTGTTCAATGTTTGTATATCTGTGTTCCAGGGTGAGTTTGCCTCTGTTCAGTGTTTGTATATCTGTGTTCCAGGGTGAGTTTGTCTCTGTTCAATGTTTGTATATCTGTGTTCCAGGGTGAGTTTGTCTCTGTTCAATGTTTATATATCTGTGTTCCAGGGTGGGTTTGTCTCTATGGTAAATGTTGGTATATCTGTGTTCCAGGGTGAGTTTTGTCTGTTCAATGTTTATATATCTGTGTTCCAGGGTGAGTTTGTCTCTGTTCAATGTTGGTATATCTGTGTTCCTGGGTGAGTTTTGTCTGGTCAATGTTTATATATATGTGTTCCAGGGTGAGTTTGTCTCTGTTCAATGTTTGTATATCTGTGTTCCAGGGTGAGTTTGTCTCTATGCTCAATGTTTATATATCTGTGTTTCAGGGCGAGTTTGTTCAATGTTTATGTATCTGTGTTCCAGGGTGAGTTTGCCTCTGTTCAGTGTTTGTATATCTGTGTTCCAGGGTGAGTTTGTCTCTGTTCAATGTTTATATATCTGTGTTCCAGGGTGAGTTTGTCTCTATGGTAAATGTTGGTATATCTGTGTTCCAGGGTGAGTTTTGTCTGTTCAATGTTTATATATCTGTGTTCCAGGGTGAGTTTGTCTCTGTTCAATGTTTGTATATCTGTGTTCCAGGGTGAGTTTGTCTCTATGTTCAATGTTTATGTATCTATGTTTCAGGGCGAGTTTGTCTGTTCAATGTTTGTATATCTGTGTTCCAGGGTGAGTTTGTCTCTGTTCAATGTTTGTATATCTGTGTTCCAGGGTGAGTTTGTCTCTATGGTCAATGTTTGTATATCTGTGTTCTAGGGAGAGCTTGTCTCTATGTTCAATGTGTGTATATCTGTGTTCCAGAGTGAGTTTGTCTCTATGTTCAATGTTTATATATGTGTGTTCTAGGGAGAGTTTGTCTCTATGGTCAATGTTTGTATATCTGTGGTCCAGGGTGAGTTTGTCTCTGTTCAATGTTTGTATATATTTGGGTTCCAGGGTGAGTTTGTCTCTGTTCAATGTTTGTATATCTGTGTTCCAGGGTGAGTTTGTCTGTTCAATGTTTATATATCTGTGTTCCAGGGTGAGTTTGTCTCTGTTCAATGTTTGTATATCTGTGTTCGAGGGGGAGTTTGTCTCTATGCTCAATGTTTATGTATCTGTGTTTCAGGGCGAGTTTGTCGCTATGTTCAATATTTATGTATCTGTGTTCCAAGGAGAGTTTGTCTCTATTTTCAATGTTTGTATGTCTGTGTTTCAGGGAGAGTTTGTCGCGATCATGCTCAGTATTCTCCGTCAGATGACGGAACATCAATACCTCGTCTACATCAATAGCTTTCCCACACAGTTTGATCTTCTTGACTTCCTCATTGAATTACTAATGCTCTTCCAGAATCTCGTCAGTAAAGATGCTGTTTTTCCCGCGGACTGGCGTGACATGGTCATGCTACAAAACAGGTAATGCGCATATCTGCATATGTGCATGCATGCGCGTGTGTTTTCACTTCAAGAGTATACTTACCTCCCTAATACGCTTTGATATTGCTAAATATCGGCTTGCACTCAATAAACACTCAGAATAAAAACAGTTAGGTGCCCCTACTGGGCAGAGAGTCAGAGTGCAGTCCGGCGGATGCCAGCCCCACCACTGCGCATGCGCAGACTATCACTTCCTCTTTGCTAATTTATTGGCAGAGGGTGTACACATGCTTTTGTGCTCAAAGCTTTTCCAAGTCTTTTTAAGTGTTTGTTAGAAGTTTAGAACACCTGTAGAGATGGCAGATAGAGTTACTTCGCCAGAGGAGGGCCCAGGATCTATCCATCAGGTGACTTCTATTATATTTTAGCAAGTTTTTCCCGGTGTAATGTGTTTCCAGGACTCGCGTTTATCGTGATAAGCGCCTAGTATAGTTGTTTTATGTCAACATGGTGCTATATAATACTAATCTCTCTTTGTGTTTATGTCCACAGGTATCTGTCAGGATATGTATGGGACATCACATCATCAGAGGGTTTGTTTCTCTCCACCAAGGTTCCATTTCCTACTAATACTGTTAGGTTATCTAACTAAAAAGTCTATGTCCAGTGACTCGGAGGCCTCGTAAGAAGGTCTTCTCACTTTGCCCTCTTGATCCAATTCCTTCCCCTAAGGTGGAGAGAGTTAAGAGGGCGTAGTCTTGGTGGAGTGTTCCAGTTCATCACATTGGATGGTTTGTCTATACAAGGAGTCAGGTATTCTAGTTAATGATATGAGGTGATGATAATTATGTAAACTATAAATTGCCACTATTATCATTGTGTATCTGATGTTTGTGTGTAAGCATTGGGGGGTTGGGTGGTGGGGGGGGAACTAATGAAGGAATTTTTATGCTTACAGGCAAAGGACAAGGTTGTGGAGGAAGAGAGGAAGCTGAAAAGAGAAGTTGTAAGTAAAAAGGGTAAGAGGAAGGCCTCGTCCTCAGTGGACATGGAGGCCTTCCGTAGTGAGATGTTGGGAGAGATGAAGAGGACAATAAAGGATTTGGTACCAGAGTTGCTCCGTGGCATGCTTCCTGGACCAAATCCTTTGTTGTCCTCGTCATCTGCTAATGATAATCCCGGCCTCTGAATCGACTCCTTAGGCCGTTACCAGTTTTCGACGATTCCACGACCTTGGCAGCAGGCCTGCCGCGCTGGGGGTCCGTGGACGGTTGTCACTGGAACCTGCTGGCTGCTTATCAGCCCAGGGGTATCCGCACGCCGCAGGTGCCAGTACCTCCTATGGCACCTTTCCTGGCCAGTCCGGGTTAGCTCTCTTTGCTGACCCAGAGTCTAATGTTTCTGGCCAGGAAGAAGAGGATTATCTGTTGGGGTCCCCTTCTGAAGCCGTGGCCATGGATGTTGACGTCTGTGCACCCCTCGCGGGGAATACAGGCGACATGATCCACGGTTCTACTCACGCAGGAGTAGAATTCACGGCTCAGAAGGTGGCCCTGGTTGGAGCTGATGGTCAGTTATTCCGCATACCTCGGCTTGCCGAGAGTGTTGCTGGTGCTGGCCGGGGCCGTGGTGTGGCGGTATCTGCCCCACACTCTACCACGGCGCCTGCTCCTGGACAACCCAGTCAGATTAATATGCCTGCTCTTTCGGGCCCGCATGCTTTCTCTGGCTTGCCAGGCGTGTCAGCATATCCAACGTCAAGCTCGACTGCGTTAGCTCAGGAGGAAGACGAAGGCCCTCGTCTAGTAGAGCTTTCGCAGTTAGCCACGGAGGAGGATTGGTCTGACGCTTGTCAATGGCTGATAAGTGTCAGGCCAGACCTGCCCGTGGAGCAGTCAGCTAGCCAGCGAGACCACAGGCCGTGGTTAGCTGGAAAGTCGACTGTTAGCGCCATGCCATCTCTGCCGCTAGCAGAGCATATCGTTGATATGTTCTCGGCGGCGGAGACGTCCATCAAGGCAAATGGGCGTCTCGCGAAGGCCCCTCGCGAGGTGGCAAGGCGCTGCCGCATCGTACCCGTGGACTACCAGAGGTACGGTGTGGTACCTAAGCCTAGCGTGGATGACCGCGCGGCTTTAGGTGAGGATACGCGGCCAGGCTCCCGTTCTGACACGGGAGCCTTGTGTTCGAACGCGCTGCGTTCGGCCAATGCCGCGTTGCGTGATGCGGAGGAGAATGGGAGAGCGTCTATTGCGGCGCTGTCTCACGTCTCCCAGCTGTTACAGGGGTTAGTAACAGCATCCGCATCGCGCCAACCGAGCCCAGTCACAGTCCAGAGAGCCATCCAGGACGGTATCAACCTGGCTCTGGACTGTATGACTCGGGCGGTGACCAGAAGTGTCCGGGCGAGGCGCACGTTTGCGTTAGATAACCTGTGCCCGTCCCAGGACCTGTACAATAGGCTTCTGCGTATGCCTATGGCAGGTCCTGGTCTCTGGTGGTGAGGGATGTAGGCACCTCCAGGAGACGGTTACTCTGGTCAACAACCAGAGGGCGCTGCGCGAACAGTTTGAGGTGCTCCGTAGGGAGCGCGTTCGCGCTGCACCCCCTGCATACCATCCCCTGCAGGCTCGAGGTGGAGGTGGCCATGTCAGAGGCCAGCCACCATCGCAGCATCGGCCTCGGCCACGTGCGATTCGGCCGGCAGTGATGGGGGGGCGCAGGCTCCTCAGGCGCAGCCAGCCAGGCAGCCAGCCGCGCACCGTGGTGCTGGTCGTGGCGCGTGAGGATCTGGTCGTGGTAATTGTGCCTGATGGGCCGGTTACCACGGTGAGAACCACTCCGGTGTTTCTGGCAAAGGAGACAGTGCCGCTCTTGCACTCCTTATGTCCACCTCTCCCTAGGTGGACCAGTGGGAGGCCGTCTGGCCAACCACATGCAAGGGTGGGAACGGTTGACTCAGGACCGTTTAGTCTTGCGATGGCTTTCAGTCGACTATCATCCCGACTGGATGACAGGCCCACCATTGTGACTGTCTCTGGTGCCAATCTGGACTCAAATTCCGAGAGATCCAGATCAAAGGTTGTGTATAGAGGAGGAAATAAACTCCCTCATACAAAAAGGAGCAATTCAGCCGGCACAGAGGTGTCCGGGCTTCTATTCAACCGTGTTCTTAGTGACAAAAAACACCGGAGGGTGGAGACCAATTCTCAACCTCAAGCCATTGAACAAGTTCATAGAGGCACCCAGTTTCAAGATGGAGACTGTGAGGTCGGTGTTGGCAGGGTTGGAGAGGGGAATGTGGACAGCTTCAATAGATTTGAAGGATGCTTATTTCCACATCCCCATAGCGAGGAGTTTCCGTCGCTTCCTAAGATTTGCATTCCAGGGCAGACAGTGGGAATTCAGGGTGTTACCCTTCGGAATTTCCACGGCTCCTCGGGTTTTCACCAGAGTGGTTCTTGCGATTACAGCATACCTCCGCAGGAGAAGCATAGCAGTCCACACGTACATAGACGACTGGCTGTTAAAAGCACACACCCAGGAAAGTTTATCGGCCAATCTGGAGATTGTTTTGAAGACTCTCACAGACTTAGGCTGGATAATCAATTTCCAAAAATCAGAGCTGACTCCATCCCAGAAGTTTGTTTACCTGGGGATGTTCTTCGATCTAGAGAGAGGATATGTTTATCCTACTCAGGAGAGGATTCAGATACTCATCTCAGTAATACAGTCAGTGTGCAACCGTCGTCATGTCCTGGCATGGGTTTACTTGAGAATGCTGGGGTTGATGGTTTCTTTGGAACCAGTCATTCCTCAGGCCGCCTTACGCAGGCGGCCGATCCAGTTATTTCTCATGACGCAATGGACCCAGAGTACAGGTTCACTGGACTCGAACGTGTCAGTGTTGGAGCCTCTAATTCACCACCTGCAATGGTGGTTGAAGACAGAGAATCTCCTGGCAGGGGTTATGCTAACCCCTCCTCACCCTCAGGTAACTGTATACAGATGCCTCGATGGAGGGGTGGGGAGCTTGCCTGGAAGAATCCACGATATCAGGGCTTTGGAATCTGGAACAGTCAAAGGAACATATCAATCTACTGGAGTTAAGAGCAGTAGTCCTGGGCCTGGAACATTTCTTACAGAAAGTTCAGGGCAAGATTGTTCTTATTCGATCAGACAACTCAACAGTTGTGACTTACATAAACCGCCAGGGCGGAACGAAGTCGCCCAGTCTCTGTATGATGACATGGAGACTGCTTTGTTGGTGCCTGGATCACAGGATTACCTTGAAAGCAGTTCATATTCCAGGAAGGTTAAATCTGCTAGCAGACTCATTGAGCCGAAGGATGAGTGTTTTATCGACGGAATGGCAACTAAATCAATGTGTGGCGGATCGTCTGTTCGACCATTGGGGGAAACCCAACATCGATTTGTTCGCAACGAAGAAGAATGCGAAGATGATGACGTGCGTCTCTCCGATTCCAGATCCAAGCGCTTTCGCAACAGATGCGTTAGCTATCAGCTGGGTGGGAATGTATGCATACGCATTCCCTCCAGCAATCCTGATTCCAAAAATTCTTCAGAAAATCAGACAGGAGGAGTGCCAAGTGATTCTGATCGCCCCAAATTGGCCAAGCCGATCATGGTATACGGATCTGTTGGACCTTCTGGTCTGCAATCCGGTTCCTCTGCCTGTGATGGACGACATTATCTTCCAGGGCAAGGCCCTTCACAACAATCTGTCAATGTTCAGATTGACTGCGTGGATGTTGTCAAGGAATTTAGAATTAAGGAGGGCTTTTCTGAGCAAGCAGCCATGTTTATGGCCAAAGCCAGGAGAGGGGTCAACCTCCAGAGCATATAATTATAAAATCAACAGATTTGCGAATGGTGCTCAAAAAGATGTATTGATCCAATGGATTCATCTGTTCAGGTAGTAGCTGATTTCCTCTGTCACCTGTATGATGCCTATAGCCTCAAGCCTAACTCTATTGCTGGTTATAAATCAGCTTTAATGACAGTTATCCCTTGCTTGGCTAATAGGGGAAGTGATGAAGTAAGTACATTAAATGTATTAATTAAAGGCATGGGCAATCTAAGACCAAGGAATCCCCCGGTGATTCCATCTTGGAGTTTATCTCTAGTGCTTCAGGTACTAGGCGATAAGCCTTTTTAACCGCTTAGTTCGATTTCTATGAAAATGTTAACTCTTAAAACTGTATTTTTAATTGCTGCGGCCTCGGCTAGGCGTAGGAGTGAAATTCATGCCTTATCAGCCGAGGAAGACTGTCTTGTGGTTACAGGGGAAGGCCTTAAGCTTCTACCTAGGATTAATTTCTTGGCTAAAAATCAGTCTTTGAAATATCCAGGTCAACCTATTTTTTTGCCAGCTTTAACTAGATATGATCCTAATTCTAAAGCATGGTGTCCCATCCGAGCGCTGATCCGGTACAATCAATGTACTCAGGAGTGGCGGACGGACCAGTCAGCGTTATGGTTGTCATATATTGAACCCCATGGCAGGGCGTCTAAGGACACCATTTCCAGGTGGATTGTAGAATGTATTCAGTTTTGTCATAAATCCGCCACCGGTAAGCAAGTTGACATGGCCAAGGCTCACAGTGTCCGGCGCGTAGTGACTTCCACTGCCCTATTTAATGGGGTCCCTGTGGATGACATTATGTCGGTTGCTCAGTGGCACTGTGAGTCAAGTTTTACAGACCATTATCTCCGTGACACCTCTAATCCTGTCGCCTTATCGATTTTGAAAAGATAATCAGGTGTACTTTTTTGATGAGGTTTCCTCATTGCTTGTATAGATCACAATTAATTAATGGGAACAACCACTTTTTGGGACTGCCTCAGCCTTCACCACTGGGAAGATGATGTCAGCAGCCAAGTTCAACAAGGTCAGTCTTGTTTATGTGTTGTTCATTGTTAATTGTATTGTCACGTGACCCTTTGTTATTAAAATGGTGAGGGTATGGTTGTTTATGTGGTTCATCATTGAGAGTATACGAAAATGGAACTTTTTCGTCTCTGTCCTATAGTACATGGCACTTGTACGTAGAGAGCGTATGGGACATTGAGGTCATTCGAGTCTTCCTCCCAGGAAAGGGGGGGGGGGGGGTTAGCGCATATGACATTCGGTCTCATCCATCGGTTTGTGTTAGCCGATGTTCGCATCTAATCCTGACTGTGTTTTCACACAGTTTCAGAAGTTCAAGTGCCTTAAACGCGGAAAAGCGTATAGGGAAGAGATGGTCTTTTGACCTCGCCTCCCTCCCGCCGAATTCCCTGACGAATTCTGGCAATATCAAAGAGTATTAGGGAGGTAAGTATACTCTTGAAGTGAAATAAACGAAATCACGGATTTCTTTTTTCACGAGAGAGTTGATACTTACCTCCCTAATATGGACCCGGCCTCTCCACCCCACAGAGGCTCGGTCTTCAGGCTCTTAATAGTTGCATGTGTGTCAGCCAATTAATTAGTCAGAGGAAGTGCTAGTCTGCGCATGCGCGGTGGTGGGGCTGGCATCCGCCGGACTGCACTCTGACTCCCTGCCCAGTAGGGGCACCTAACTGTTTTTATTCTGAGTGTTTTTGAGTGCAAGCCGATATTTAGCAATATCAAAGAGTATTAAGGAGGTAAGTATCAACTCTCTCGTGAAAAAAGAAATCCGTGATTTCGTTTAGTCTGCGTGTGTGCATGAGTGTGTGCATGCATCGGAGTGTGTGTCATGATACAAAACAGGATACTGCACAATTGTGCTTGGGCTCACGAGTGCGTGAGCGTGAGTGCATGTTTGTGTGAGTATGTGCTTGTGTGTGTGCATGCGTGCGTGCATGTGTATGTGTTTCGTGCATGTACGGGTGTGTGTGTTTGGTATTATCGATTTTGTAAAGCATGAGAGACGAACACATTTTCTGACTGCTACATGACCATAACAACCCTCATCTGTTCCTGACTCACTTTGTCGTTTGTTATTTTTTCAGTGTTATTCTGAGATCTCTTCGCTTCTTTGCCATGACAATCAAAGATAAGTTTTCCAACCCATTTGAGTCTCAGGTAAGCAGACTTATGTGTGTAATGTTTAACAGTTCAAATTTATCAAACATTAGTTACAGTTGTTATGTCTGTGTTCTGTGGAGGGACTGACAGTTAAGAATTTTCAAGTGATTGTTGCTGTATCTATCAGTCAATCAAACTTGTAGGGTTTTGGATTAGTTTCTATTGATAACCCTGGTAGTGTAATTGTTAGTTGTGAAATTTATTGTATTACCAACATTCCTCTAGTCGCAAACTTTGCTTTCTACCAGTTCTGACATATAACATTTGAATGCAGTAGTGGATAAGGTGGTAATTTAGAGAACTTAAAATCATCTGTGTGGCATTAGCACTTGTTTGTGTGCCCTGTTTAGCAGAAAGCATGACTGCTGTTCCTTCTCTCAGTATGGTCTCCACATGTCAGTGCCCTGTTTAGCAGAAAGCATGACTGCTGTTCCTTCTCTCGGTATGGTCTCCACATTAATCAGCACTGCGTTTCAGTAGCATAAGCCCTTTTCCAATCGTTGAACAAGTTTCGCTCAAGTGACCGGTTAATGGCGGTTAGTTATTACACTGATTGATTGATCGGGCAAAAAGCCGACCAAAACATTTGTGACAAATTGATAAATCTTTGTGCTGCTGAATGTAGGTTTATGGGAATTAGCCCTTACCACTCTGGTGTCAATATTCTATCTTTTGCTGTGTCAATAGCAAAGAAACTGGTGTACATTTTCCATCAATTTTTGTGGACGATGTTGCTGTCTATGACAGTACCATCTTCCACAAAATTTGTTGAAAAAGGAACACCAGTTCGTCTTAATTTAATTTGAAAATTAAAAATTTTGACATCAGAGTGGTAAGGGTTAAGAATAAGAAAGAATCATATTATCGGAATTTATCCTTTGTGTCGGTGTCAGAAGCATGGTGGACTGGCAAGTACACACGTTCATCATTGATCATAGTGTTGATGGAAACAAGCCCTTTATGCATTATGTCAACCCCCTCATGCATTATGTTTTCTGACTCAAATTTAAATTAAGCCTTTATCAGGAAATATCAGTGTAAATTTTAAGACTAACATACAGGAAAGCTGTTAAATATTTTGAAACTAATTGAACTGTAAAGCGACGCTGCCATAATCAGCTCCTAGTAAAATTATTTTCAAAATATTCAACTGAATATTTGTTACATCGTAACAAGTTTGATGTCACTTGTTAACAGATATTAATGTAATGAACAAGACACATACTGTTGATTATTTTAATAGTTAATTTGCTTATGGCAGCAACAACTTCAATGAAATTGGTTTGTAAATATTCAGCCGCTCATTTGTGTGTTTGGTTTGAAATGAAGCTGGTATAAATTGTGTGCTTTATGTTATCTTCATGCTTGTGTTTAGTTGTGGAACAATTTCTTCCATTGTTCAATCTCATTCCTGACTCAGGATGTCCTACAGTTACAGAACTTCACGTCAACAAAAAGAAACAAAATTATTGAAAGGTGCGCTTTACGATATTTAACCCTTTCATGCCTGAATATATTTACAAAATGTAAAAAATTTTTTTTCTCAAAATGTGTAAAAAAGTTTTGTTGAAATAAATTAAATCACAGTATGTTCATTCTAGACTGTAATGTCCGAGGCTGCCCCATTCTTTACCAATAGCGTATCTGATAATGCTATGCGATTATAAATCTCCATACGCCCTATTACAAGGTTTTAGTGATATTACTGCATCTGGTGGGTGGTCAAGCTACCAATCGTCTTACAATAACTTCAGCACATGTACTGATACTGTATTTCACCACACAAATACACCTGCATAACACAGATGTCTAGTGGCTAAAAGGAGAGAAATCTTCCAGGAAAGATTTTGCTATCATTGCCATTGGTAAAGTATGGAGCAGCCTGGGCCGTTAGTCTGGAGTAAGCAGGGTGGCTTGAGCCGTTACAGTCTGGAGTAAGCAGGGCGGCCGGGTCCATTACAGTCTGGGGGAAGCATGGCGACCTGGGCTATTACAGTCTTGAGTAAGCATGGCAGCCTGGGCCATTACAGTCTGGAGTAAGCAGGGCGTCATGGGGCGTTACAGTGTGGAGTAAGCACGGCAGCCTGGGCCATTACAGTCTGGAGTAAGCAGGGCGGCCTGGGCTGGTACAGTCTGGAGTAAGCAGGGTGGCCTGGGCCGGTACAGTCTGGAGTACGCTTGGTGGTCTGGTCTGGTACAGTCTTGAGTAAGCATTGCGGCCTGGACCGGTACAGTCTAGAGTAAGCAGGGTGGCCTGGGCCATTACAGTCTGGAGTAAGCAGGATGGCCTGGGCCATTACAGTCTGGAGTAAGCAGCCCGGCCTGTGCCGGTACAGTTTGGAGTAAGCAGGGCGGCCTGGGCCATTACAGTCTGGAGTAAGCAGGGCAGCCTGGGACATTATAGTCTGGAGTACGCAGGGCGGCCTTGGCCATTACAGTCTGGAGTGAGCAGGGCGGCCTGGGCCGTTACAGGCAGCAAAGGGATAATAAGAACATATCCGTGTGTCATTATTATGGTGTCAATTCTGAATCTTGCTAGTAAAAATGATATAAAAACTAAAGCTGCAGACTGACATTTCTGAGGACTTAAGATTGAGAATAAAGTTGATGTTTTAACAAACATTGGAAAGCTAAGTTTCAAGACACATCATCAACATATCAACATGTTTCCTTTATGATCACTGTGAAATGGAGGATTCCAGTTTATCCATCAATCATATGATGTCATAATCAACTATGTGACATTTAGGATGATGTCATAATCAATTATGTCATGCATGACATACTAAGTTCATCACAAACTTATAATTGATGACTGACTAAGTGTTGTTGTACGAATTGTATGTCTACTATTTAAAGGTGCATATTCACACCAAAATGCTTGAAAATAAACTAGTTAAAATTGTATGTTTTTAGAGGCTTGAATTGTGTACCTAAATGTAATGAAACGACAAAAAATTTTGCGATATGATGGTTTCATTCTGTATAAATTATTATAATTTTGTTTCTTTGTAAAGTTGAATTAGGGACTCATGTCTCTAATTCAAAATGACAACCTAAAAAAATATTAATTTGTATGTATGGAAATCATCATATTTTAATATTTATTTCATTTCATTACACCTAGGCATACAATTTAAGCCTCTAAAGATATACAATTTTAACAATTATAATTTGTAGCATTTTGGTGTGAATAAGTACCTTTAATAAACATTCTCTTGAATATTTTGAAACTAATTTGATTGGTCGCTGTCAAATTAGTTTCAAAATATTCAACAGCTTACTTGTATAGTTTTCTGGAAATTGAGATTCATGGAGTGCAAGGATCGATCGATCCCAACACGGACGAAGCGTGGGTAAAGCTTAACCAGAGAAGGGCGGGGCATGGCTAAAACTGGATTCCTTCATTGAGACTCGCTGCTCTGTGATGAATATTTTGAGCATAATTTAACGACGCACAATGTTGTCATCATAGTTAGACTTGCTGACCAGCCTACTTCATGAGAGTCTGCCTTTAACAGTCCTGAATAACAGACATTCCGGAGAATACCGAATGTCGTCCACTCACCCTGAGCTTGACCTTAGATCTTTTGTCCCCCACAATAAAGAATCTTCTGAATGACCCCAAGGACAACGTCTGAAACCCCCCTCCCCCGCGCGTGCGTGCACGCACGCACAGTGAAAATCTCTCTTACACTCTTGTAGAACTTGAGTTATTGCGGCAGATGCACATACACTCTCATACACATGTTTATTAAAATAGGTCAAGTTCGACTCGCTAACTATAGTCAGTTTGCTGGTTTACTGATCATGCACAGTTGCTATGCCCAGTCGAACTTGATCGTAGTCGACTATAGTTCGTTGGTACCCAGTTCCCTATTGAATTACTATTGCAGAAAATTTGGAGCCGGGTACCAGTCTCCATTAACCCTTTTCACATCAAGAGTATACTTACCTCCCTAATACTTTTGATATTGCTAAATATCGGCGTTCACTCAATAAACACTCAGAATAAAAACAGTTAGGTGCCCCTACTGGGCAGGTAGACAGAGGGTAGTCCGGCGGATGCCAGCCCCACCACCGCGCATGCGCCGACTACTACTTCCTCTTTGCTAATTTATTGGCAGGGAGACACATGTTTTGTGCTTTGTAGACTTTTCAAGTGTTCAACGCGACTTAATAGGCTTTGAGAGTGATTTATATTGGATTGTTTTCACCTTGAAGATGTCAGAGAACGTGGTTTCGCCAGAGGAGGGCGCCGGATCTCTATATCAGGTGATTTCTAATATAATCTAGCGAGTTTTGTCCCCGGTGTAATGTGTTTCCGGGACTCGCGGTTACCGTGATAAGCGCCTGATTTAGTTGTTTTATTTCAACACGGTGCTATATAAGACTAATCTCTCTCTGTGTTTATGTCCACAGGTCTGTGTGAGGATATGTAATGGACATCACAGCATCTGAGGTTTGGTTTTCTCTCCACCAAGGTTCCATTTCCTACTAATACTGTTAGGTTATCTAACCAAGATTTTATGTCCAGTGAGTCGGAGGCCTAGTATAAAGGTCTTCTCACTTTGCCCTCTTGATCCAATTCCTTCCCCTATGAGGTGGAGAGAGTTAAGAGGCGTGCAGATGGTGGAGTGCTCCAGTTCATCACGTTGGATGGTTTGTTTATACAAGGGATCAGGTATCTAAGTAATGATATGAGGTGGAGTTAATTATGTAAACAAAATTAACTGTTATGCCATGGTTATCGTTGTAGTATCTGATGGTTGTGTAGCGTGATTAACCATTCTATCATGTTCTGGTTATGTATACAATTCGTCCGCACACCTTGTTATTGGTTCGGATCGATCTATTTCTGTCATGGGATCATGACGTCATAATCAGCCTTGCTATTATTAATAGTCAATGTTTTGACCAAAGCTGGTTTTGCTCAATTATTGATCTTTATGATCTTTTCCCTCTCTTTTATTGTGGTTTTGAGTTTCTAACCTTAACAAAATTACTCATTGTCCTCGTCCGTTGTCCTGTTTCAGAGACCTGGTTGTCCGTCTTGTGGTCGGTTTTTGAAGGATCGTTTCGTGCCTCACCTTTGCTTTGGTTGCAGTCCCTGTGGACCATTGCTTAAATGTGATGTATGCAAGCATTGGGGGGGGGCGACTTAATGTCTGACTTTTTGTCGTTGCAGGCTAAGGACAAGGTAGTGGAGGAGGAGAGGAAGACGAAGAGAGAGGGTCTTGGTAAGAAGGGTAAGAGGAAGGCCTCGTCCGCAGTGGACATGGAGGCCTTCCGGACCGAAATGTTGGGAGAGATGAAGAGGACGATAAAGGATTTGGTTCCAGAGTTGCTACGTGGCATGCTTCCTGGACCAAATCCTTTGGCGTCCGCGGCGTCTGCTTCCAGGCAGGAAATCCCCGCCTCTGAATCTCCTTTCCGTAGTCCGGTTCCGTTGTTCGATGATTCAGAGGTGGCCCCGGTGGTGGGGGCGATCCACGACCCTGGCAGCAGGCTTGGTGCCGCGCCGAGGGGTCGTGGACGGCTGTCGCTGGACCCCGCGGACTGCTTATCAGTCCAGGGGTATCCGCACGCCGCGGGTGCCAGTACCTCCTATGGCACCTTTCCTGGCCAGTCCGGGTTAGCTCTCTTTGCTGACCCGGAGTCTAATCTTTCTGGCCAGGAGGAGGAAGAGGATTTCCTGTTATGGTCGCCTTCTGGAGACGTGACCATGGAGTATGACGTCTGTGCACCCCTCGCGGGGAATACAGGCGACATGTTCCATGGCTCTACTCACGCAGGAGTAGAGTTAACGGCGCAGAGTATCGCTGGTGCTGGCCGGGGCCGTGGTGGGGCGGTATTTGCCCCGCGTTCTACCACGGCGCCTGCTCCTGGTCAAGCCAGTCAATTGAACATGCCTGTTCTTTCGGGCCCGCATGTGTTGTCTGGCTTGCCGGCGGTGTCAGCATATCCGCCGTCAAGCTCTGCTGCTGGCGCTCAGGAGGAAGACGAAGGCCCCCGTCTTGTTGAGCGCTCGGAGCTAGCCGCGGAAGAGGATTGGTCAGACGCTTGCCAGTGGCTGGTAAGTGTTAGGCCAGATCTGCTCGTGGAGCAGTTGGCTAGCCAGCGAGACCACCGGCCGTGGTTAGCTGGTAAGGCCACTGCTAGCGCCATGCCATCTCTGCCGCTGGCGAAGCATGTCGTTGACATGTTCGAGGCGGCGGAGACGTCCATTAAGGCGAATGGGCGTCTTGCGAAGGCCCCTCGCGAGGTAGCAAGGCGCTGCCGCATCGTGCCCCTGGACTACCAGAGGTACGGTGTGGTACCCAAGCCCAGCGTGGATGACCACGCGGCTTTGGGGGAGGATGCGCGGCCAGGCTCCCGTTCTGACACGGGAGTCTTGTGTTCGAACGCGTTGCGTTCGGCCAATGCCGCGTTGCGCGATGCGGAGGAGAGTGGGAGGGCTTCGATTGCCGCTCTGTCCCACGTCTCACAGCTGTTACAAGGGGTAGTAACGGCGTCCGCATCGCGCCAGCTGAGCCCGGTTACAGTCCAGAGAGCCATCCAGGATGGTATCAACCTGGCTTTGGACTGTATGACGTGGGCGGTGACCAGGAGTGTCCGGGCGCGGCGCACATTTGCCTTGGACAATTTGTGCCCATCCCAGGACCTGTATAATAGGCTACTGCATACGCCTATGACAGGTCCTGGTCTCTTTGGAGGGTTGCAGGCACCTCCAGGAGACGGTGACTCTGGTCAACAACCAGAGGGCGCTGCGCGAGCAATTTGAAGTGCTCCGCCGTGCGAGCGTTCGCGCCGCACCCCCTGCGTATCGTCCCCTGCAGGCTCGAGGTGGAGGTGGCCAGGTCAGAGGCCAACCACCAGCGCAGCGTCGGCCTAGGCCGCGTGCGATTCGGCCAGCAGCGAGGGGGGCGCAGGCTCCTCAGGCGCAGTCAGCCAGGCCACCCGCGCACCGAGGTGCGCGCGGTGCTGGACGTGGCGCGCGAGGATCTGGTCGTGGTAATCGTGCCTGATGGGACGGTTACCGCGGTGAGAACCACTCCGGTGTTTCTGGCGAACGAGACAGTGCCACTCTTGCACTCCTTATGTCCACCTCTCTCCCTAGGTGGACCAGTGGGAGGCCGTTTGGCCAACCACATGCAAGAGTGGGAGCGGTTGACTCAGGACCGTTTAGTCTTGCGATGGCTTTCAGTCGGGTATCATCCCGATTGGATGACAGGCCCGCCGTCGCGACTGTCTCTAGTGCCAGTCTGGACGCCAAATCCGAGAGATCCAGATCAAAGGTTGTGTATCGAGGAGGAAATAGATTCCCTCATACAAAAAGGAGCTATTCAGCGGGCACAAAAGTGTCCGGGCTTCTATTCAACCGTGTTCTTAGTAACAAAAAACAATTCTCAACCTCAACTTCATAGAGACGCCCAGTTTCAAAATGGAGACTGTGCGCTCGGTGTTGGCGGGGTTAGAGAGGGAAATGTGGACAGCTTCAATAGATTTAAAGGATGCTTATTTCCACATCCCCATAGCGAGGAGTTTCCGTCGCTTCCTGAGGTTTGCATTCCAGGGCAGACAGTGGGAATTCAGGGTGTTACCCTTCGGAATTTCCACGGCTCCTCGGGTTTTCACCCGTGTGGTTCTTGCGATCACCGCATACCTCCGCAGGAGAAGCATAGCAGTCCACACATACATAGACGACTGGCTGTTAAAAGCACACACCCAGGAAAGTTTATCGGCCAATCTGGAGATTGTTTTGAAGACTCTCACAGACTTGGGCTGGATAATCAATTTCCAAAAATCAGAGCTGACTCCATCCCAGAAGTTTGTTTACCTGGGGATGTTCTTCGATCTAGAGATAGGATATGTTTATCCTACTCAGGAGAGAGTTCAGAAACTCATCTCAGTAATTCAATCAGTGTGCGACAGTCGTCATGTCCTGGCACGGGTTTACTTGAGAATGCTGGGGTTGATGGTTTCATTGGAACTGGTCATTCCTCAGGCCGCCTTACGCAGGCGGCCGATCCAGTTATTTCTCATGACACAATGGACCCAGAGTACAGGTTCGCTGGACTCGAACGTGTCAGTGTTGGCGCCTCTGATTCACCACCTGCAATGGTGGTTGAACACGGAGAATCTGTTGGTGGGGGTTATGCTAACCCCTCCCCACCCTCAGGTGACTGTGTATACAGATGCATCGATGGAGGGCTGGGGAGCTTGCCTGGAAGAATCCACGATATCAGGGCTTTGGAATCTGGAACAGTCAAGGGAACATATCATTTCACTTCAAGAGTATACTTACCTCCCTAATACTTTTGATATTGCTAAATATTGGCTTTCACTCAATAAACACTCAGATCTAAAACAGTAAGGTGCCCCTACTGGGCAGGGAGTCAGAGCGTAGTCCGGCGGATGCCAGCCCCACCACCGCGCATGCGCAGACTAGCACTTCCTCTTTGCTAGATTATTGGCAAAGAGAACACACATGTCTTTTTGAGTCATAAGCTTTTTTGCTCTTAAACTGTTTTTTGGTGTATCTTTTGGAGTGATAGTGTCTGATTTGTATGGCAGGAGGGAACACTTCGCCACAGGAGGACTTAGGACCTTTAAATCAGGTGACTTCTAGTAAAATTAGCGAGTTTTCTTCCCGGTGTATTGTGTTTCCGGGACTCGCGTTTACCGTGATAAGCGCCTTGGTTGGTTGGTTTATGTCAACTCGGTGCTACCTAGGACTAATTTCTCTTTCTGTTTATGTCCACAGGTCTGTATGACGCTAGGTGGTGACATCACAGTCGCAGAGAGTTAGTTTTCTCTCCACCATGGTTCCATTTCCTACTAACACTGTTAGGTTATCTAACCAAATGAAAAATATGTCCAGTGAGTTGGAGGCCTAGTATAAAGGTCTTCTCACTTTGCCCTCTTGATCCAATTCCTTCCCCATGAGGTGGAGAGAGTTAAGAGGCGTGCAGATGGTGGAGTTCTTCAGTTCGTCACGTTGGATGGTTTGTCTATACAAAGTGTCAGGTATCTAGTTATTGATAATGTGGTGATGTTAATTATTGTAAACAAACAAAGGGAGATAATTAACATTTTTGCCAGAAAAGAGTTATCTATATGTATCTGATGGTTGTGTAGTCGACTTATCCATTCAGCATACAATTCGTCCTTGCACTTGGATGTTTTGTTGGGATCGAATTTTTCCTGTCACGGGATTAATGACGTCATAATCAGCCTGGCTATATGTTTATCAGCAATTCAAGCGCTATGCTGGTTTCTGATGTATATTGATCTTTATGATCGTTTTCCTTCTCTTTGAGTTGGATTGAGTTTCTAAGCTTAACTAGTTGCTCATACTCCTTGTCCTTTGCCCTGTTTCAGGGACCGGGTTGCGCGTCCTGTGGTCGTTTTATTCATGTAAAGTTCTGGCCGCATCTGTGCTATCAATGTAGCCCTTGTGGTCCATTAGTTAATTGTGACATATGTAAGCACTGGGGGGGCGAGTTAATGTCCGAATTCTTGTGCTGCTTACAGGCGACGGACAAGGTGGTAGAGGAGGAGAAGAAGAAGAAGCGGAAACGAGAGGTTGTAAGTAGGAAGGGTAAGGGGAAGGTCTCGTCCGCGGTGGATATGGAGGCCTTCCGGACCGAGATGTTGGGAGAGATGAAGAGGACGATAAAGGATTTGGTTCCAGGGTTGCTTCGTGGCATGCTTCCTGGACCAAATCCTTTACTGTCCTCATCATCGGCTTCGGAGCAGGTAATCCCCGCCTCTGGATCGATTTTCCTTAGTCCGCTTCCGTTGTTCGACGATTCAGAGGTGGCCCCATTAGAGGGGGCGTTCCACGGCCCTGGCAGCAGGCTTATTGCCGCGCCGATAGGGGACCGTGGACGTGGATGAAGACGTTTGTGCACCCCTCGCGGGGAATACAGGCGCCTTATTCCACGGTTTTACTCACCCTGGAGTAAAGTCCGCGGCTCAGGTGGTGGCCCAGGGCGCTGCTGATGGCCAGCGGTACCGCATACCTCGGCTTGCCGAGGGTGTTGCTGGTGCTGGCCGGGCCCGTGGTGAGACTATATATACCCCGCGCTCTGCCACGGTGCCTGCTCCTGGTCAAACCAGTGATATTCTCATGCCGGTGCTGTCAGGCCCGCGTGTTTTCCCTGGCTTGCCAGGTGTATCAGCATACCCGCCGTCAAGCTCTACTGCTTGCGCTCAGGAGGAAGACGAAGGACCCCGTCTTGTAGAGCGCTCGCAGTTAGCCACGGAGGAGGATTGGTATGACGCTTGCCAGTGGTTGGTGAGCGTTAGGCCTGATCTGCCCGTGGAGCAGTCGGCTAGCCAGCGTGTTCACACGCCGTGGTTAGCTGGGAAACCGACTGCTAACGCTATGCATTCTCTGCCGCTGGCGGAGCATGTCGTTGACATGTTCAAGGCGGCGGAGTCGTCCATTATGTCGAGTGGACGTCTCGCGAAGGCCCCTCGCGAGGTGGCCAGGCATTGTCGCATCGTGCCCCTGGATTACCAGCGGTACGGTGTGGTACCCAAGCCCAGCGTGGATGACCGCGCGGCTTTGGGTGAGGATGCGCGGCCAGGCTCCCGTTCTGACACGGGTGTCTTGTGCGCGAACGCGTTGCGTTCGGCGAATACCGCGTTGCGTGATGCGGAGGAGAGTGGGAGGGCTTCGATTGCCGCTCTGTCCCACGTCTCCCAGCTGTTACAGGGGGTAGTAACGGCGTCCGCATCGCGCCAGCCAAGTCCGGTCACTGTCCAGCGAGCCATCCAGGATGGTATTAACCTGGCGCTGGACTGTATGACTCGGGCGGTGACCTGGAGTGTCAGGGCAAGACGCACGTTTGCCCTGGACAATCTGTGCCCGTCTCAGGACCTGTACAGTAGGCTACTGCGTACGCCTATGACGGGCCCTGGTCTTTTTGGAGGTGAGGGATGTCGCCACCTCCAAGAGACGGTCACCCTGGTGAATAACCAGAGGGCGCTGCGCGAGCAGTTTGATGTGCTGCGTCGTGCTAACGCTCGCGCCGCGGCCCCGGCGTATCGTCCCCTGCAGGCTCGAGGTGGTGCAGCCACCGTCGCAGCGTCGGCCTCGGCCGCGTGCGATTCGGCCAGCAGCGAGGGGGGCGCAGGTTCCTCAGGCGCCGTCAGCCAGGCAGCCGCCCGCGCACCGAGGTGCGCGCGGGGCGGGGCGGGGCGGGGCGCGCGAGGATCTGGGCGTGGTTATCGTTCCTGACAGGACGCTTACCGCGGTAAGAACCACTCCGGTGTGTATGGCGACGGAGACAGTGCCGCTCTTGCATGCCTCGTGTCCACCGCGGTCCCTAGGTGGGCCGGTGGGAGGCCGGCTAGCCGGCCACATGCAAGAGTGGGAACGGTTAACTCAGGACCGTTTAGTCTTGCGATGGCTTTCCGTCGGGTATCATCCAGAGTGGGTGCCAGTCTGGACTCCCATTCCGAGAGATCCAGAGCAAAGGTTGTGTATCGAGGAGGAGATAAATTCCCTCATACAAAAGGGAGCTATTCAGCCGGCACAAAGGTGTCCGGGCTTCTATTCAACCCTGTTCTTAGTAACAAAACGCACCGGAGGGTGGAGACCGATTCTCAACCTCAAGCCATTGAACAAGTTCATCGAGACGCCCAGTTTCAAGATGGAAACGGTGCGCTCGGTGTTGGCGGGGTTGGAGAGGGGGATGTGGACGGCGTCGATAGATTTGAAGGACGCTTATTTCCACATCCCCATCCACGGGAGTTTCTGTCGCTTCCTGAGGTTTGCATTCCAGGGCAGACAGTGGGAATTCAGGGTGTTGCCCTTCGGAATTTCCACGGCTCCTCGGGTTTTCACCCGTGTGGTTCTTGCGATCACAGCATACCTCCGCAGGAGAAGCATAGCAGTCCACACGTACATAGACGACTGGCTGTTGAAAGCGCACACCCGGGAAAGTTTGTCCGCCAATCTGGAGATTGTTTTGAAAATTCTCACAGACTTGGGCTGGATGATCAATTTCCCAAAATCAGAGCTGACTCCATCCCAGAAGTTTGTTTACCTGGGGATGTTCTTCGATCTAGAGACAGGATATGTTTATCCTACTCAGGAGAGAGTTCAAAAACTCATCTCGTTGATTCAGTCAGTGTGCGACAGTCGTCATGTCCTGGCACGGGTTTACTTGAGAATGCTGGGGTTGATGGTTTCGTTGGAACCAGTCATTCCTCAGGCCGCCTTACGCAGGCGGCCGATCCAGTTGTTTCTCATGACACAATGGACCCAGAGTACAGGTTCGCTGGACTCGAATGTGTCAGTGTTGGCGCCTCTGATTCACCACCTGCAATGGTGGTTGAATACAGAGAATCTCTTGCCGGTGCCGGGGGTTTTGCTAACCCCTCCCCACCCTCAGGTGACTGTGTATACAGATGCATCGATGGAGGGCTGGGGAGCTTGCCTGGAAGAATCCACGATATCAGGGCTTTGGAATCTGGAACAGTCAAAGGAACATATAAATCTACTGGAGCTAAGAGCAGTAGTCCTGGGCCTGGAACATTTCTTACAGAAAGTTCAGGGCAAGATTGTTCTTATTCGTTCAGACAACTCAACAGTTGTGACTTACATAAACCGCCAGGGCGGAACGAAGTCGCCCAGTCTCTGTATGATGACATGGAAACTGCTTTGTTGGTGTCTGGATCACCAGATTACCTTGAAAGCAGTTCATATTCCGGGAAGGTTAAACCTGCTAGCAGACTCATTGAGCCGAAGAATGAGTGTTTTACCCACGGAATGGCAACTAAATCAATGTGTGGCGGATCGTCTGTTCGACCATTGGGGGAAACCCAACATCGATTTGTTCGCAACGAAGAAGAATGCGAAGATGACGACGTACGTCTCTCCGATTCCGGATCCAAGCGCTTTCGCAACAGATGCGTTAGCTATCAGCTGGGGGAGAATGTATGCATACGCATTCCCTCCAGCAATCCTGATTCCAAAAATTCTTCAGAAAATCAGACAAGAGGAATGCCAAGTGCTTCTGATCGCCCCGGATTGGCCAAGCCGATTATGGTATACGGATCTGCTGGACCTTCTGGTCTGCAATCCGGTTCCTCTGCCTCTGATGGACGATATTATCTTCCAGGGCAAGGCCCTTCACAACAATCCGTCAATGTTCAGATTGACTGCGTGGATGTTGTCAAGGAATCTAGAATTAAGGAGGGCTTTTCTGACCAAGCAGCCATGTTTATGGCCAAAGCCAGGAGAGGGGTCAACCTCCAGAGCATATAATTATAAAATCAACAGATTTGCAGAATGGTGCTCAAAAAGATGTATTGATCCAATGGATTCATCTATTCAAGTAGTAGCTGATTTCCTCTGTCACCTCTATGATGCCTATAGCCTCAAGCCTAACTCTATTGCTGGTTATAAGTCAGCATTGATGTCTGTTATTCCTTGCTTGGCTAAGAGGGGAAGTGATGAAGTGAATACATTAAATGTATTAATTAAAGGCATGGGCAATCTAAGACCAAGGAATCCACCTGTGATTCCGTCTTGGAGTTTATCGCTAGTGCTTCAAGTACTAGGTGATAAGCCTTTTGAACCACTTAGTTCCATTTCTATGAAACTATTAACACTGAAGACTGTGTTTTTAATTGCTGCGGCCTCGGCTAGGCGTAGGAGTGAAATTCATGCCTTATCAGCCGAGGATGACCGTTTTGTGGTTTCAGGGGAAGGCCTTAAGCTGCTACCTAGGATTAATTTCTTGGCTAAAAATCAGTCGTTGAAATATCCAGGTCAACCTATTATTTTGCCTGCTTTAACTAGATATGATCCTAATTCTAAAGCATGGTGTCCCGTCCGGGCGCTGCGCCGGTACAAACAACGTACGGCGGCATGGCGCACCGACCAGTCAGCGTTATGGTTGTCATATATTGAACCCCATGGGAGGGCTTCTAAGGACACCATTTCCAGGTGGATTGTGGAATGCATTCAGTTTTGCCATAAATCCGCCACCGGGAAGCAGGTTGACGTGGCCAAGGCTCACAGTGTCCGCGGCGTAGTGACATCCACGGCCCTATTTAATGGGGTCCCTGTGGATGATATTATGTCGGTGGCTCAGTGGCACTGTGAGTCAAGTTTTACAGACCATTATCTCCGTGACACCTCTAATCCTCTCGCCTTGTCGGTTTTGAAAAAATAAATCGGTTTATATTTTTTGAGGAGGTTTTTCCTCATTACTTATATATTTCACAATTAATTTATGGAAACACCCACTTTTTTGGGCCTGCATCGGTCTTTGCCAATGGGAAGATGATGTCAGCAGCCATTTCAACAAGGTCAGTCTTGTTCATGTGTTGTCCGTTGTTGATTGTATTGTCACGATTACCCGTTATTAATATGGTGATGGTTTGTGTATTTGTGTGGTTCATTGTTGAGAGTTACGAAAATGGAGCTTTTTCGTCTCTGTCCTGTAGTACATGGCACTTGTACGTAGAGAGCGTATAGGACATTGAGGTCAGTCGACTCTTCCTCCCAGGAAGGAGGGGGGGGAGCGCATATGACATTCGGTCATCTCTCATACATCGGTGGTGTTATCCGATGGTTAGTCAAATCCTGACTGTTTTTTCTTACAGTTTCAGAAGTTTAAGTGCCTTAAACGCAGAAAAGCGTATAGGGATGAGCTGGTCTTTTGACCTCGCCTCCCTCCCGCCAGATTCACTTTCGAATTCTGGCAATATCAAAAGTATTAGGGAGGTAAGTATACTCTTGAAGTGAAATAAACGAAATCTAGGATTTCTTTTTTCACGAGAGAGTTGATACTTACCTCCCTAGATACGGACCCGGCCTCTCCACCCCACAGAGGCTCGGTCTTCAGGCTCTTAATAGTTGCATGTGTGTCAGCCAATAATCTAGTCAGAGGAAGTGCTAGTCTGCGCATGCGCGGTGGTGGGGCTGGCATCCGCCGGACTACGCTCTGACTCCCTGCCCAGTAGGGGCACCTTACTGTTTTAGATCTGAGTGTTTATTGAGTGAAAGCCAATATTTAGCAATATCAAAAGTATTAGGGAGGTAAGTATCAACTCTCTCGTGAAAAAAGAAATCCTAGATTTCGTTTAATCTACTGGAGCTAAGAGCAGTAGTCCTGGGCCTGGAACATTTCTTACAGAAAGTTCAGGGCAAGATTGTTCTTATTCGTTCAGACAACTCAACAGTTGTGACTTACATAAACCGCCAGGGCGGAACGAAGTCGCCCAGTCTCTGTATGATGACATGGAGACTGCTTTGTTGGTGCCTGGATCACAGGATTACCGTGAAAGCAGTTCATATTCCGGGAAGGTTAAATCTGCTAGCAGACTCATTGAGCCGAAGGATGAGTGTTTTACCGACGGAATGGCAACTAAATCAATGTGTGGCGGATCGTCTGTTCGACCATTGGGGGAAACCCAACATCGATTTGTTCGCAACGAAGAAGAATGCGAAGATGACGACGTACGTCTCTCCGATTCCAGATCCAAGCGCTTTCGCAACAGATGCGTTAGCTATCAGCTGGGGGAGAATGTATGCATACGCATTCCCTCCAGCAATCCTGATTCCAAAAATTCTTCAGAAAATCAGACAGGAGGAATGCCAAGTGCTTCTGATCGCCCCGGATTGGCAAAGCCGATCATGGTATACGGATCTGCTGGACCTTCTGGTCTGCAATCCGGTTCTTCTACCTCTGATGGACGACATTATGTTCCAGGGCAAGGCCCTTCACAACAATCCGTCAATGTTCAGATTGACTGCTTGGATGTTGTCAAGGAATCTAGAATTAAGGAGGGCTTTTCTGAGCAAGCAGCCATGTTTATGGCCAAAGCCAGGAGGGGGTCAACCTCCAGAGCATATAACTATAAAATCAACAGATTTGCAGAGTGGTGCTCAAAAAGATGTATTAATCCAATGGATTCATCTATTCAGGTAGTAGCTGATTTCCTCTGTCACCTGTATGATGCCTATAGCCTCAAGCCTAACTCTATTGCTGGTTATAAGTCAGCTTTAATGACTGTTATTCCTTGCTTGGCTAAGAGGGGAAGTGATGAAGTAAGTACATTAAATGTATTAATTAAAGGCATGGGCAATCTAAGACCAAGGAATCGCCCTGTGATTCCTTCTTGGAGTTTGTCGCTAGTGCTTCAAGTACTAGGTGATAAGCCTTTTGAACCACTTAGTTCCATTTCTATGAAAATGTTAACTCTTAAAACTGTATTTTTAATTGCTGCGGCCTCGGCTAGGCGTAGGAGTGAGATTCATGCCTTATCAGCCGAGGATGACCGTTTTGTGGTTACAGGGGAAGGCCTTAAGTTACTACCTAGGATTAATTTCTTAGCTAAGAATCAGTCTGAAATATCCAGGTCAACCTATTTTTTGCCTGCTTTAACTAGATATGATCCTAATTCTAAAGCATGGTGTCCCGTTCGGGCGCTACTTCGGTACAAACAGCGTACTTCGGAGTGGCGGACCGATCAGTCAGCGTTATGGTTGTCATATATTGAACCCCATGGCAGGGCGTCTAAGGACACCATTTCCAGGTGGATTGTAGAGTGTATCAAATTTTGTCACAAATCCACCACGGGTAAGCAGGTTGACATAGCCAAGGCTCACAGTGTCCGCGGCGTAATGACTTCCACTGCCCTATTTAATGGGGTCCCTGTGGATGACATTATGTCCGTGGCTCAGTGGCACTGTGAGTCAAGTTTTACAGACCATTATCTCCGTGACACCTCGAATCCTCTCGCCTTGTCGATTTTGAAAAAATAATCGCTTATATGTTTTTGATGAGGGTTTCCTCATTGCTTATATACTTCACAATTAATTAATGGAATCAACCACTTTTTGGGACTGCATCGGTCTTCTCCACTGGGAAGAGGATGACAGCTGCCAAGTTCAACAAGGTCAGTCTTGTGCATGTGTTGTTCATTATTGATTGTATTGTCACGTTACTTTTTGTTATTAATATGGTGATGGTTTGTGTTTTGATGTGGTTCATCATTGAGAGTATACGAAAATGGAGCCTTTTCGTCTCTGTCCTATAGTACCTGGCACTGGTACGTAGAGAGCGTATGGGACATTGAGGTCATTCTAGTCTTCCTCCCAGGAAGGAGGGGGGGGGGGGGGGAGCGCATATGACATTCGGTCATCTCATCCATCGGTTGGTGTTAGCCGATGTTCATCAAATCCTGACTGTGTTTTCACACAGTTTCAGACGTTTAAGTGCCTTGAACGCGTGAAAGCGTGTAGGGAAGAGCTGGTCTTTTGACCTCGCCTCCCTCCTGCCGAATTCCCTGTCGAATTCTGGCAATATCAAAAGTATTAGGGAGGTAAGTATACTCTTGATGTGAAATAAACGAAATCTAGGATTTCTTTTTTCACGAGAGAGTTGATACTTTCCTCCCTAGATACGGACCCGGCCTCTCCACCCCACAGAGGCTCGGTCTTCAGGCTCTTAATAGTTGCATGTGTGTCAGCCGATAAATTAGTCAGAGGAAGTAGTAGTCGGCGCATGCGCGGTGGTGGGGCTGGCATCCGCCGGACTACCCTCTGTCTACCTGCCCAGTAGGGGCACCTAACTGTTTTTATTCTGAGTGTTTATTGAGTGAACGCCGATATTTAACAATATCAAAAGTATTAGGGAGGTAAGTATCAACTCTCTCGTGAAAAAAGAAATCCTAGATTTCGTTTATTCTGTCATATGTTTTGATGACATACGAAATTGGGTTATTTTTGTCCGCTAAGACGTCAAAAAGCGTCCATATGTCATAAAGTGGAAAGGAATATGGGCTTGGGAACATTGACATACAATGGGAAAGCATATTTTCATCAAACCTAAGTTATTTAGGGAAATATTTACACTTTTATGTGCATTAATTTATTCGTGGCAAGCGATCAGTGTCCACCATTTTGAAATTTACGCAAATATCGCACTAACCATCTGAACCCAGGTCGGGTGCTTGGTTGACTATAGTTGACTAGCTAGTTAACTATTTGAAGTTTGACTGGTAATCTAGTTAGCTATAGCTAACTATGGTTAGGAGTCGAACTTGACCATAGTGTTGTACGATGTCATGGTGGAACTAATAGTAAAAGTAGAGATAATACTAATGTTGATGATGTTGTCCCTGATTTTCAGGTACAAAGACATGAGACGTGAGATGGGCTTTGAGATTCGCTCAATGTGGTTTGGTTTAGGTGAGTCCCAGTACTGGAGTACTGACTAACATACCAGCTATTATGCATCTGTCTCTATATGCACCACATGCGCTTTGGGTATCAAAAGATGGTGGTTCCTTATGATGGGGCACTTTTAGCATGTCTTAAAGAACCACTGTCATTTCTCTTCCCCCCCCCCCTTTTAAGAGTTATTTATGCAATAGGATCCCAAATAAGGAAATAATGGCGGCTTCGAGGATGTTGATCGTCAAGTGAATATTTCTAAATATTTCCTAGCCTTATTGTTTCAGCATGACTAATTTAATGGCTGCATTGTATTTTTTGTTGGATCTAATATGATTTGTGTTCCTGGTGGAGCGTTGATCTGACTCATGCTAGTGTGTGTTTTGTTTCACTTCAGGTCCAAACAAGATTCACTTTATTCCTGAGATGGTGGGACCATTCCTTGAGATGACCCTCATTCCAGAAACAGGTATGTGTTTCAAATCCCAGACCACTCCTATCATAATCATTCATTGGTCAACATTGGTAAAAAATAAATTATGACATTGTTTCTTCAATGGCCATCGGTTATTGAGCCAGCTATGGCTACCTGTGGTAAATTAAAATATATACTGAATGTCATTCACCTGCATGTGTGGTTTTAGTGACAAAGAGATAAAGAAAGGTGAATAAACAGGTAATTAAGTCTTAATCTACCGTTTGACTGCTGAGCTTTTGCGGACGGCATATTCGATGAGTTATATCTCTGGACGTGCTAAATATTTTGAAAACAATTGGACTGAAAGTTGTTGGTGGCTAAGCCACCAACAACTTTCAGTCAAATTGTTTTCAAAATAGTTAGTATGTCCAGAGTTTTTGCTCATTGAAATTATTGTCTAGTGGGTTGAAGCAGGGAAGGGAGGGGGGGGGCCCAGTTAAGAGAGTATAATTACATGGGAGCACAACATATCAATATGCATCAGGCCCTGTTTTAACATATGTTACTCATTACCTCAAACATACAATGTTATCTGCATCTTAGAATCAAATTGGTTATTTTAGTAAGCAGGTATCATAAAAGCAAAGTGTCACTGACCAAATTCTCATACCATTACACACTCTTCAGTATAACAATCCAATGTTATGTGGCGTAATACAGAACAAGTACATTTGAATTACAGAAATGAATTGTTTTTGGTGTTGTTGCAAGAAAATCTAAACTTCATTAAAAGATATAAAATAAGTCATCTAACATGTCTGTGTTATGCTGATCCAGCTGTGGAGAATGTCTTAACTCTAACCTTCGAATTAGTTCAAGAAAATTTCAATTTTCTCATAGAAACTGTCCATTTGCAGACCAAGAAGACTATTTCTGAAAATTTACCACAGCCAGTCATTCCAGTGGTAAATTTAAAAAAATAGCCTCCTGGTCTGCAATGGGAGATTTCTCAAGACCACTGCAGAAGGCTATTTTGTCTGATATGAGTGTTAGAGGGTTAAAGCAAGTCTAGGTCAAATACAGGCCATTAAACAATTCAAGCCTCAGTCTAGATACAGGCCACCAAATCAAGTCTATAGGCCAAATACAAGCCATTAAAACTTGACGTCTCAGTCTAGTTACAGACAATTAAGCACTTCAAGCTTACAGATCAGATACATGCCATTAAACGCGTCAAGCTTACAGGCCATTAAACACTTCAAGCTTACAGACCAGATACAGGCCATTAAGCACTTCAAGCTTACAAGCCATTAAACACTTCAAGCTTACATGTCATTAAACACTTCAAGCTTACAGACCATATACAGGCCATTAAACACTTCAAGCTTACAGGCCATTAAACACTTCAAGCTTACAGGCCATTAAACACTTCAAGCTTACAGGTCATTGAACACTTCAAGCTTACAGGGCATTAAACACTTCAAGCTTACAGGCCATTAAACACTTCAAGCTTACAGGTCATTGCACACCTCGAGCTTACAGACCATTGAACACTTCAAGCTTACAGGTCACTAAACACTTCAAGCTTACAGGCCATATACAGGCCAATAAACACTTCAAGCTTACAGGCCATTGAACACTTCAAGCTTACAGGCCATTAAACACTTCAAGCTTACATCTCATTAAACACTTCAAGCTTACAGACCAGATACAGGCCATTAAACACTTCAAGCTTACAGGCCATTAAACACTTCAAGCTTACAGGCCATTAAACACTTCAAGCTTACAGGTCATTGAACACTTCAAGCTTACAGGGCATTAAACACTTCAAACTTACAGGCCATTAAACACTTCAAGCTTACAGGTCATTGCACACCTCGAGCTTACAGACCATTGAACACTTCAAGCTTACAGGTCACTAAACACTTCAAGCTTACAGGCCATATACAGGCCAATAAACACTTCAAGCTTACAGGCCATTGAACACTTCAAGCTTACAGGCCATTAAACACTTCAAGCTTACATCTCATTAAACACTTCAAGCTTACAGACCAGATACAGGCCATTAAACACTTCAAGCTTACATGCCATTAAACACTTCAAGCTTACAGGCCATTAAACACAGCAAGCTTACAGGCCATTAAACACTTCAAGCTTATAGGCCATTAAACACTTCAAGCTTACAGGCCATTGAACACTTCAAGCTTACAGGTCATTAAACACTTCAAGCTTACAGGCCATTAAACACTTCAAGCTTACAGGTCATTAAACACTTCAAGCTTACAGGCCATTAAACATTTCAAGCTTACAGACCACATTGTTAATGAAGTAAGAAATATGTTGTATGCATTGAAACTGTGTTAACTGGAACATGTTGTTGCCAAGCAACCACAACTGCCCTGCCAAATTAGTTTAATACCCAAAAGCATTGGAAGCATATTACACTGTAATTGTTGTTTGTTCTTGCAGAATTGCGCAAAGCGACAATCCCTATCTTTTTTGACATGATGCATTGTGAATACTCACAGCCGGTCGCTAACTCTAACAGAGTACAGGGGAACTTTAACCAGGTAGGCAGGCTCAATTAATGGTGTGTGTGTGTGCGTGCGTGCGTACCTGTGTGGGTGCGTACGTGCATGTGTTTGTTTGTGTGTGCGTGCGTGTGTGTGTGTGTGTGTATGTTCACTCAGATGTAGTGTAGTGTAATATGTGTGTTTATGCTGGACATGGTTCTGGTGCTGTTTCTCACTGTCTGTTTATATTGTTTAGATTGAGAATGAGATGATTACACAGCTGGATGCATTAGTGGAAGGAGGGCGTGGCGATGACAAGTATATGCAACAAATGTGCGACATGTAAGTCTGTCAGTCTTATAGCCATATATAGGGAACAATGCACCTTTCCGACTTTAGCTATACCACGCCCATCTCTAGCTAAGCTCCACCCACACCTCGCTCGTTTTGGGATCGATCGATCTCTGAACACCATGACTATCAATTTCCAAAAAACTACACAAGTAAGCTGCAACAGCGTCCAGTCAAATTAGTTTCAAAATATTCAACAGCATGTTTCTTAAATAGCAAAGAATTACAAAAACATACAATTCATACAACGTGTCAGGGTATTTGAGATTTGATGACAGTCTATATGGAACCCTTTGGGACGTAATGATTGAGACGTCATCATACGCGTGCTGAGCTGATTATGATGTCAGATGATGGATGGATACTCTGGACAGGTGAATTGTGTGATTATGTCAGTCGTTATTGCAATGCTAGTATCATCATCATCATCATCATCAACATCATTATCATCATCATCAACATCATAATTTAAATATTACAGTTCTCATGCACGAGATCTGGGAACTAGATGGTTTCCAGAAAGCATTCATCTAATTTATCATTTGTTAGCTACTTCCAGCGGTGTAAGCAAGTAGGATGATTTTCATGGCAGGGGCTCATCAAGTCAGTTAAATGATGTTTAGTCAATGTGCGTCTGTTTCCAGGAAGAGAATGCTGTTGTATATTTTGTCAAGAATTTTCCTGAAAATTGTTGATATAAATTGCAACAACACCTTTCAGTCAAAGAATTGTGAAAATAATCAGTAAGAAATACGAGTGTTACTAAGAATTTGAATGGAAATTGTTGCTGCATCATTGGTACGGAATACATTTGTATGGCATACATTGGTATGGCATACATTGGTATGGAGTACATTGGTATGGTATGGAGTACATTGGTATGGCATACATTGGTACAGCATACATTGGTATGGAGTACATTTGTATGGCATACATTGGTATGGAGTACATTGGTATGGCATACATTGGTATGGCATACATTGGTATGGAGTACATTTGTATGGCATACATTGGTATGGAGTACATTGGTATGACATACATTGGTACGTCATACATTGGTATGGCATACATTGCTATGGAGTACATTTGTATGGCATACATTGGTACAGCATACATTGGTATGACATACATTGGTACGACATACATTGGTACGGCATACATTGGTATGGAGTACATTTGTATGGCATACATTGGTATGGAGTACATTGGTATGGCATACATTGGTACAGCATACATTGGTATGACATACATTGGTACGACATACATTGGTACGGCATACATTGGTGCGGCATACATTAACATGTACTGCATTGCTCTACTGATCAAGTAGGAAATGTACACAGATATGTCATTCTTGGACTGGAAGCATATGTATGCTTCTTCTTTTCGATCGCTGGTATCACACTTGGAGAGCGTTCTCAAGATGAAATCTGTGGTTTTCTGCAGTTCTTCCACAGGCCCATACAGCTTTTCAAGAAAAGAGGTTGACAAAGGCCAGATCTCTTCTCTCAGCAGCTGATAGGTACTGCAACATTGAAGTATGTGCTCTGTGATCTGTTCTGCTTCTCCACAAGGACAAGCAGGCGATGTCGTAAGGTGGAACCGCCTGTACATGTGTTGGTTTAGTCTGTTGTGTCCAGTTCTGAGACGAAAAATGGTCACTTGCTCTGGCCTCGAGAGATGATGGTAGGCATCTTCTGATTGAGGTGTTCTATAGAGTGACTTGATGATAGTCTTCATCTCTGTATGGGTAACCATGTTTTCTGTCTGATTCTCTTCTGCACCCACCTTTGCCATCTTGTTTGCTTCCTCATTTCCTTGGACTCCACAGTGTGAGGGGATCCACTGCAATGCTATCCGAAAGCATTTGATGGTTTTGTAGTGCTTCATCAAGTTGTGGCAGCTTACCTTTGGTTATAGCCTCAAGGACGGAGCGGGCATCAGATAAAAAGACAATCTGTGCAATACGGTCGGCTGTTCTGCTGATGGTATTAGCTGCATGAACCAGTGCTTCGACTTCAGCTTTGTAGTTTGTGCAGTGTTTGCCTGTCGGTATTGCAGCTGACTCATGTTGGCCGTTTGGATACTGTATGTGCAGTCCAGCACCTCCGCTCCTAATTGCATCTTTGGCTGATCCATCTGTGTAGATCCTTATCCATGTCTCCTGAGGGTACATTTCTTGCAGCATGGCTAGGGTCAGGGCCTTCTTGCTCACATCACTGTGTTCATCTTTGGTTGTGAGATGAGGCACTGTGGTGCGAATAGCTATGCTCTCTAGTTTGTTTTCTCAGGGTGGAGGATCAAGTATGTGGTTTGGGTCTTCTATTTGTGCTGGCAACATTTCTTGGTGTTTCCTTTGAAGTGCTTTTGTCTCTTTCACAAAACTTGATCTTTTAAGTCTTCCTGATGACAGCTGTGCTTGCCTGATCTTCATTGGGTGGTTGTTGAACGATTTGAACTTTGCAGCTTTGATCAGTGCTTTGCATTCCCTTCCTTTGTTAAGTGGGGGGGATGCCTGCTGTCTGCTCCATTTTTTCTATTGCTGTTGATCTCATTCCACCAGTGATGATGCGCAGTGCCTGGTTTTGTACTCTGTCGAGGGTCTGTTGATGAGATTTAGCTGCTGTCATCCATGAGCTGGATCCATACTCAAGGTGTGGTCGTACGGCACCTAGGTAGATGGTCTTGAGGATCCTTTCATTGGCACCCCACTTTGTTCCTGCCAGCTTCCTCATGATGTTTAGCTTTCTTCTGGCCTTTGCCTCTGCGTTCTGGATGTGCTCCTTCCATGTTAATCTTCTGTCATAGGTGACTCCCAGGTATGTCTGCTGGTCCTCATACTCGAGTGGAGTACCGCCCCATGTCAGATTGCCAACCTTGGTTTTGGTGGACAGTGAGAATAGCATGGCTGATGATTTTTCTTTGTTGATGGTAATATACCAGCGATTGGCCCAAGCTGTAATTCTGTCCAGGGCGAGCTGCATTCTGTACGTGGCAGTCGTTGTGTACTCCTCGGTGCACCAGAGTACGAGGTCATCTGCATAGAGGGCTGCTTGGATCCCATTTGGCAGCTCTGCTACAACGTCATTAATGAAGAGTATGAACAGAGTTGGTGATAATACTCCGCCTTGTGGCACCCCTTGTCTCAGCAATACATTCTGTCCAGATTGTCCATCCACCAGCACCCGAGCTCTGCGATTGTGTAGGTATGACTTGGTCCATCGGAACATGTTGCCACCGATGCCTGTGCGCCGGAGCTTCACGAGGAGGCCATCCTTCCACACCTTGTTAAATGCCTTCTGCAGATCGATAAAGGCAGCTAGCATCACCTTCTTGTCTTGAAAAGTGTCCTCTATGACCTGTGCAAGATGTGTTGTTTGATCTTCTGTGCTCCTGTATCTTCTGAAGCCGGCCTGCTCTGAAACTATAATGTTCTCCGACTCCGGGTACCACTGCAACCGCTGGTTGACGATGCGCTCCATGGTCTTGCATATGCAGCTTGTAAGGCTGATAGAATGGTAGCTCAGCACTTTCGTCTTGTTCTTCCCTTTTTTCAGAATAGGAGTCATTCTGGCTTCCTTCCAGCACTGAGGAACCTCTCCATTGGTCCAACTGAGATTAAAAATGTCTAGCAACTTGCGGAGAGATGCATTACCAAGGTGTTGGATCATTTCATTCGTAATGCCATCTGGCCCGGGAGATTTCTTCCTCAATTGGTGGATAGCCTTCTTCAGTTCTGCTAAACTAATGTCAACTTTCATTGCATCATGAGTGTTGGTGTCTGTTCTTTCCTTTTGTTCTTTTGTAACCTCTTTTTAACGCGTTCGTGGTATAGAAATGTTGCTTTCTTTTGCATATGCCTTCGCAAAGGCATCTGCAGCCATCTTTCCTGTCAGTGTTTGTCCATCTTCTTCAAGAGTAATCTTCTCTCCCCCGACACCCTCATCATTAAGTGCTTTGGTCATTCTCCATAGCTTTGTGGTGTCTCTCTCTAAATTAAACCCTGCCGTCTTTTCCCTCCAGCTTCTTCTTTTGACCTCCAGCTTGGTCTTTAGATACCTGGCTTTAGTTTGTTGTAGCGTGAAGTTGTTTTCATGACAGGGATTACCCTCTGCATCTTCTCTGGCCTTGTCTAGGTTATCATGTGCTGCTTGCAGTTCTGTTGTCCAGTAGGGGCGGTAGTTTTTCCTGAACCCTCGAGGAATCGCTTCGTTGGCAGCCTTGAGGATACTTGAATTAAATTCTGTGACCACATTGTTGATGTTTTTCCCTTCTACTGCTATATTTTGGGTAAGCTCATTGGAACGATTGCCGAACAGACTCCAATTTGCCTTTTTGTAGTTCCACCTTGGATGTTGAGGTGAACTTGTCGAAATACTTCCAGAAAGAGAGAGGAGGACTGGGCGGTGGTCGCTTCCTCCTAACTGCGATCCGACCACTCTACTGAGGTTTCTGTGAATGTCTTCTGTACAAAATGCCAAGTCCGGCGTTGTTGTCGAGTGCCACCGGCGCGAGTAGAAGGTAGGCTGATCTGTGGGATCATTGACAAGTAAAAGGTGCTTTTCATCTTGCCATGCTTCAATGTCTTCTCGTTTATCAAGTGTTCTGTATCCCCAGCTCTGGGACTGGCTATTAAAGTCTCCCGCAATGAGGAAGTGGCAGTCCGGGACCTGGATTGTGTCAAGTGAGAGATTCTTGTCATTAGGGCAGTAATAATTGACAATGTCAATCACAGAGTTGCTGGTTGTTACCTTGATCTTGATATATTCAGCCTCTTCCATAAAGGTTTTGATCTGGCTGGCGTTCACGCTGTTTCGGACCAAGGTGATCACCCCGCCTTTCTTTCTTACTCTTCGATCACACCGGAAAATCTGGTAACCTCTGATCTTAAATGGTTTTCCTTCTTGCAGGTGTGTCTCTTGGATGCAGCAGATATCAATGTTGTTTTCGTACAGGAACTGTTCGAGCTCTGATTTCTTGTTGGTAACCCCTTCTGCATTCCAATGCATGATGTTGATACTGGGGTTCTCTTTGGGTTTGGTCTTCTCTTTCGGTTGGCCAGTAGCTCTCCATCCTCATCCCCTGGCTCCACAAGACGAGTTGATGGGACCTCCGGTAGCTGAGGGTGGGCTCCTTCGACGCGTGGAGCCCGGCGCTGCACCTGCCTGGCGGATCCTCACAGGGCGAGCACCATTTCGATTGATTCGATCTTCAAGTGTCATTTCATTAGCGTTGTGCATAATGCTCTGGTTACCCCCTCCAAATGTCTGGATTGACACCCAGTGGGTTACACCCCTGCGCCACGTTGAGGCTGAGCATATAGTCTTAAACATGGGATATGTATGCTTATACTCACATTGTTAGATAACGATATTGAAAGTTCAATTTATCATTGATTTATTTTTAGTTTACGCGCGTTATTTGAGAAGCATGTGTCTACACGAGAGTTGCATGACAGTGGTACGCAGTTTGTTGAGACGATACGACAGTTACTGCAGCACCTTATAGAATATCGGAGTATTATTGAGGATGAGAATCGCGAGCACCAAATGAGCTGCATTGTCAATCTCCTGGTAAGTAACAATAACAGTGAAATTGCAGCTTTTAATCCGCTTAACTATCTGCCTGCTCAATTTTTTGCAGACTACATTTTACATTAGGATTTAAATCTGGATATGCTAACTATTTTGAAAACAATTTGACTGAAAGTTGTTGTTGGCTTAGCCACCAACAACTTTTCAGTCAAATTGTTTTCAAAAGGTTTAACATTTCCAGAGTTATTGCCAATTGAAATTACTGGTGAGAGGCTTGCAGCTTGATAAGCCTGTTCCATGTTTGTACTAGTTAAACAATTTCAATTCTACACGCTAAATATGACGCTCTTCCCAATGTATGTCTAACCTTTTATCTATTGAATAATTTGGTATTAGTTTAACATGATATCCTTACTAGACTGGCTTACGATGCTGGGCCTCGAAAGTGAGATTCTCTAGGAATGACGATCATGTGTTAAGACCAATGAATTTTCATATCTGATCTAGGCCTCAGATCATGTGACTAAAAATCACACTGGTGCATTGCATTAGCAATTCTTAGATTCCCTTCTCCATGATCATGCCATTTCATATCCGCACCTCTGTCTACTAACTTGTCTTTCATACTCTATCATACTGTATATAACCAGATTTAACACTGACCCTCAAATTTATTCAAGAAAATTTAAACTTTCTCGAAGCAAATGTCCATTTGCAGACCAAGAGAATACTATTTTAGAAAATTTACCACTGGAAGGACTGGCTCGGATATCGAGCCAGTCATTCCAGTGGAAAAGTTTTAAAAACATTGGTACGGCATACATTGGTACGGCATACATTGGTATGGCATACATTGGTACGGCATACATTGGTATGGCATACATTTGTATGGCATACATTGGTACGGCATACATTGGTATGGCATACATTTGTATGGTATACATTGGTGCGGCCAAACATTAACACATACTATTGCATTGCTGTACTGATCAAGTAGGAAATGTACACAGATATGTCATTCTTGGACTGGAAGCATATGTATGCTTATACTCACATTGTTAGATAACGATATTGAAAGTTTAAACTGGATATATTACGGCAAATGGATGTTTCTCAAGACCACTGCAGAAACTGTTTTTCACATCATGAGAACATACTTACCTCCCTAACACTCTTGATATACTAGTATATCGGCTCTAAATTCAATAATATTCAGAATTATAAAAAGTTAGGTGCCCCTAATGGGCAGGTGGAAGTACACAGTCTTTCACTTCAAGAGTATACTTACCTCCCTAATACTTTTGATATTGCTAAATATTGGCTTTCACTCAATAAACACTCAGATTTAAAACAGTTAGGTGCCCCTACTGGGCAGGGAGTCAGAGCGTAGTCTGGCGGATGCCAGCCCCACCACCGCGCATGCGCAGACTAGCACTTCCTCTTTGCTAGATTATTGGCAGAGAGATCACACATGTCTTTTTGTGCATAAGCTTTTTCTTACTCTTAAACTGTTTAAGTGGTGTTATTTTGGAGTGATAGTCACTGATTTGGATGGCAGGAAGGAACACTTCGCCAAAGGAGGACTTAGGACCTTTAAATCAGGTGACTTCTAGTAAAATTAGCGAGTTTTCTTCCCGGTGTATTGTGTTTCCGGGACTCGCGTTTACCGTGATAAGCGCCTTGGTTAGTTGGTTTATGTCAACTCGGTGCTACCTAAGGCTAATTTCTCTTTCTGTTTATGTCCACAGGTCTGTATGACGCTAGGTGGTGGCATCACAGCAGCAGAGAGTTAGTTTTCTCTCCACCATGGTTCCATTTCCTACTAACACTGTTAGGTTATCTAACCAAATGAAAAATTATGTCCAGTGAGTTGGAGGCCTAGTATAAAGGTCTTCTCACTTTGCCCTCTTGATCCAATTCCTTCCCCATGAGGTGGAGAGAGTTAAGAGGCGTGCAGATGGTGGAGTTCTCCGGTTCGTCACGTTGGATGGTTTGTCTATACAAAGTGTCAGGTATCTAGTTATTGATAATGTGGTGATGTTAATTATGGTAAGCAAAGGGAGATAATTAACATTTTTGCCAGAAAAGAGTTATCTATATGTATCTGATGGTTGTGTAGTCGACGTATCCATTCAGCATACAATTCGTCCTTGCACTTGGATGTTTTGTTGGGATCGAATTTTCCTGTCACGGGATTAATGACGTCATAATCAGCCTGGCTATGTATTTATCAGCAATTCAAGTCGCTATGCTGGTTTCTGATGTATATTGATCTTTATGATCGTTTTCCTTCTCTTTGAGTTGGTTTGAGTGTCTAAGCTTAACTAGTTTGCTCATACTCCTTGTCCTTTGCCCTGTTTCAGGGACCGGGTTGCGCGTCCTGTGGACGTTTTCTACATGATAAGTTCTGGCCTCATCTTTGCTATCAATGTAGCCCTTGTGGTCCCTTGGCTAATTGTGACATATGTAAGCACTGGGGGGGCGAGTTAATGTCCGAATTCTTGTGCTGCTTACAGGCGACGGACAAGGTGGTAGAGGAGGAGAAGAAGAAGAAGCGGAAACGAGAGGTTGTAAGTAGGAAGGGTAAGGGGAAGGTCTCGTCCGCGGTGGATATGGAGGCCTTCCGGACCGAGATGTTGGGAGAGATGAAGAGGACAATAAAGGATTTGGTTCCAGGGTTGCTTCGTGGCATGCTTCCTGGACCAAATCCTTTACTGTCCTCATCATCGGCTTCGGAGCAGGTAATCCCCGCCTCTGGATCGGTTTTCCTTAGACCGCTTCCGTTGTTCGACGATTCAGAGGTGGCCCCATTAGAGGGGGCGTTCCACGACCCTGGCAGCAGGCTTATTGCCGCGCCGAGAGGGGACCGTGGACGGTTGTCGCTGGAACCCGCGGGCTGCTTATCAGTCCAGGGGTATCCGCACGCCGCGGTGGCCAGTACCTCCTATGGCACCGTTCCTGGTCAGCCCGGGTTAGCTCTCTTTGCTGACCCGGGGTCTAATCTTTCTGACCAGGGTGATGAGGATTACCTGCTAGGGTCGCCGTCTGACGACGTGGACATGGATGAAGACGTTTGTGCACCCCTCGCGGGGAATACAGGCGGCTTCTTCCACGGTTTTACTCACCCTGGAGTAGAGTCCGCGGCTCAGGTGGTGGCCCAGGGCGCTGCTGATGGCCAGCGGTACCGCATACCTCGGCTTGCCGAGGGTGTTGCTGGTGCTGGCCGGGCCCGTGGTGGGGCGGTATATACCCCGCGCTCTGCCACGGTGCCTGCTCCTGGTCAAACCAGTGATATTGTCATGCCGGTGCTGTCAGGCCCGCATGTTTTCCCTGGCTTGCCAGGTGTATCAGCGTACCCGCCGTCAAGCTCTGCTGCTTGCGCTCAGGAGGAAGACGAAGGACCCCGTCTTGTAGAGCGCTCGCAGTTAGCCACGGAGGAGGATTGGTCTGACGCTTGCCAGTGGTTGGTGAGCGTTAGGCCTGATCTGCCCGTGGAGCAGTCGGCTAGCCAGCGTGACCACAGACCGTGGTTAGCTGGGAAACCGACTGCTAACGCTATGCCTTCTCTGCCGCTGGTGGAGCATGTCGTTGACATGTTCAAGGCGGCGGAGTCGTCCATTAACTCGAGTGGACGTCTCGCGAAGGCCCCTCGCGAGGTGGCCAGGCGTTGTCGCATCGTGCCCCTGGATTACCAGCGGTACGGTGTGGTACCCAAGCCCAGCGTGGATGACCGCGCGGCTTTGGGTGAGGATGCGCGGCCAGGCTCCCGTTCTGACACGGGGGGTCTTGTGCTCGAACGCGGTGCGTTCGGCGAATACCGCGTTGCGTGATGCGGAGGAGAGTGGGAGGGCTTCGATTGCCGCTCTGTCCCACGTCTCCCAGCTGTTACAGGGGGTAGTAACGGCATCCGCATCGCGCCAGCCAAGTCCGGTCACGGTCCAGCGAGCCATCCAGGATGGTATTAACCTGGCGCTGGACTGTATGACTCGGGCGGTGACCAGGAGTGTCCGGGCAAGACGCACGTTTGCCCTGGACAATCTGTGCCCGTCTCAGGACCTGTACAATAGGCTACTCCGTACGCCTATGACGGGTCCTGGTCTTTTTGGAGGTGAGGGATGTCGGCACCTCCAGGAGACGGTCACCCTGGTGAATAACCAGAGGGCGCTGCGCGAGCAGTTTGAGGTGCTGCGTCGTGCTAACGTTCGCGCCGCGGCCCCTGCGTATCGTCCCCTGCAGGCTCGAGGTGGTGCTGGCCAAGTCAGAGGCCAGCCACCGTCGCAGCGTCGGCCTCGGCCGCGTGCGATTCGGCCAGCAGCGAGGGGGGCGCAGGTTCCTCAGGCGCCGTCAGCCAGGCAGCCGCCCGCGCACCAAGGTGCGCGCGGGGCGGGGCGGGGCGCGCGAGGATCTGGGCGTGGTTATCGGTCCTGACAGGACGCTTACCGCGGTAAGAACCACTCCGGTGTGTATGGCGACGGAGACAGTGCCGCTCTTGCATGCCTCGTGTCCACCGCGGTCCCTAGGTGGACCGGTGGGAGGCCGGCTAGCCGACCACATGCAAGAGTGGGAACGGTTAACTCAGGACCGTTTAGTCTTGCGATGGCTTTCCGTCGGGTATCATCCAGAGTGGATGACAGGCCCGCCGTCGCGACTGTCTCTAGTGCCAGTCTGGACTCCCATTCCGAGAGATCCAGAGCAAAGGTTGTGTATCGAGGAGGAGATAAATTCCCTCGTACAAAAAGGAGCTATTCAGCCGGCACAAAGGTGTCCGGGCTTCTATTCAACCGGCACAAAGGTGTCCGGGCTTCTATTCAACCCTGTTCTTAGTAACAAAACGCACCGGAGGGTGGAGACCGATTCTCAACCTCAAGCCATTGAACAAGTTCATCGAGACGCCCAGTTTCAAGATGGAAACGGTGCGCTCGGTGTTGGCGGGGTTGGAGAGGGGGATGTGGACGGCGTCGATAGATTTGAAGGACGCTTATTTCCACATCCCCATCCACGGGAGTTTCTGTCGCTTCCTGAGATTTGCATTCCAGGGCAGACAGTGGGAATTCAGGGTGTTGCCCTTCGGAATTTCCACGGCTCCTCGGGTTTTCACCCGTGTGGTTCTTGCGATCACAGCATACCTCCGCAGGAGAAGCATAGCAGTCCACACGTACATAGACGACTGGCTGTTGAAAGCGCACACCCGGGAAAGTTTGTCGGCCAATCTGGAGATTGTTTTGAAAACTCTCACAGACTTAGGCTGGATGATCAATTTCCCAAAATCAGAGCTGACTCCATCCCAGAAGTTTGTTTACCTGGGGATGTTCTTCGATCTAGAGACAGGATATGTTTATCCTACTCAGGAGAGAGTTCAGAAACTCATCTCATTAATTCAGTCAGTGTGCGACAGTCGTCATGTCCTGGCACGGGTTTACTTGAGAATGCTGGGGTTGATGGTTTCATTGGAACCAGTCATTCCTCAGGCCGCCTTACGCAGGCGGCCGATCCAGTTATTTCTCATGACACAATGGACCCAGAGTACAGGTTCGCTGGACTCGAATGTGTCAGTGTTGGCGCCTCTGATTCACCACCTGCAATGGTGGTTGAATACAGAGAATCTCTTGCCGGGGGTTTTGCTAACCCCTCCCCACCCTCAGGTGACTGTGTATACAGATGCATCGATGGAGGGCTGGGGAGCTTGCCTGGAAGAGTCCACGATATCAGGGCTTTGGAATCTGGAACAGTCAAAGGAACATATAAATCTACTGGAGCTAAAAGCAGTAGTCCTGGGCCTGGAACATTTCTTACAGAAAGTTCAGGGCAAGATTGTTCTTATTCGTTCAGACAACTCAACAGTTGTGACTTACATAAACCGCCAGGGCGGAACGAAGTCGCCCAGTCTCTGTATGATGACATGGAAACTGCTTTGTTGGTGTCTGGATCACCAGATTACCTTGAAAGCAGTTCATATTCCGGGAAGGTTAAACCTGCTAGCAGACTCATTGAGCCGAAGGATGAGTGTTTTACCCACGGAATGGCAACTAAATCAATGTGTGGCGGATCGTCTGTTCGACCATTGGGGGAAACCCAACATCGATTTGTTCGCAACGAAGAAGAATGCGAAGATGACGACGTACGTCTCTCCGATTCCGGATCCAAGCGCTTTCGCAACAGATGCGTTAGCTATCAGCTGGGCATACGCATTCCCTCCAGCAATCCTGATTCCAAAAATTCTTCAGAAAATCAGACAAGAGGAATGCCAAGTGCTTCTGATCGCCCCGGATTGGCCAAGCCGATCATGGTATACGGATCTGCTGGACCTTCTGGTCTGCAATCCGGTTCCTCTGCCTCTGATGGACGATATTATCTTCCAGGGCAAGGCCCTTCACAACAATCCGTCAATGTTCAGATTGACTGCGTGGATGTTGTCAAGGAATCTAGAATTAAGGAGGGCTTTTCTGAGCAAGCAGCCATGTTTATGGCCAAAGCCAGGAGGGGGTCAACCTCCAGAGCATATAATTATAAAATCAACAGATTTGCAGAATGGTGCTCAAAAAGATGTATTGATCCAATGGATTCATCTATTCAAGTAGTAGCTGATTTCCTCTGTCACCTCTATGATGCCTATAGCCTCAAGCCTAACTCTATTGCTGGTTATAAGTCAGCATTAATGTCTGTTATTCCTTGCTTGGCTAAGAGGGGAAGTGATGAAGTAAATACATTAAATGTATTAATTAAAGGCATGGGCAATCTAAGACCAAGGAATCCACCTGTGATTCCGTCTTGGAGTTTATCGCTAGTGCTTCAAGTACTAGGTGATAAGCCTTTTGAACCACTTAGTTCCATTTCTATGAAACTATTAACACTGAAGACTGTGTTTTTAATTGCTGCGGCCTCGGCTAGGCGTAGGAGTGAAATTCATGCCTTATCAGCCGAGGATGACCGTTTTGTGGTTTCAGGGGAAGGCCTTAAGCTGCTACCTAGGATTAATTTCTTGGCTAAAAATCAGTCGTTGAAATATCCAGGTCAACCTATTATTTTGCCTGCTTTAACTAGATATGATCCTAATTCTAAAGCATGGTGTCCCGTCCGGGCGCTGCGCCGGTACAAACAACGTACGGCGGAGTGGCGACCGACCAGTCAGCGTTATGGTTGTCATATATTGAACCCCATGGCAGGGCTTCTAAGGACACCATTTCCAGGTGGATTGTGGAATGCATTCAGTTTTGCCATAAATCCGCCACCGGGAAGCAGGTTGACGTGGCCAAGGCTCACAGTGTCCGCGGCGTAGTGACATCCACGGCCCTATTTAATGGGGTCCCTGTGGATGATATTATGTCGGTGGCTCAGTGGCACTGTGAGTCAAGTTTTACAGACCATTATCTCCGTGACACCTCTAATCCTCTCGCCTTGTCGATTTTGAAAAAATAACTCGGTTTATATTTTTTGAGGAGGTTTTTTCCTCATTACTTATATATTTCACAATTAATTTATGGAAACACCCACTTTTTTGGGCCTGCATCAGTCTTTACCAACGGGAAGATGATGTCAGCAGCCATTTCAACAAGGTCAGTCTTGTTCATGTGTTGTCCGTTGTTGATTGTATTGTCACGATTACCCGTTATTAATATGGTGATGGTTTGTGTATTTGTGTGGTTCATTGTTGAGAGTTACGAAAATGGAGTTTTTTCGTCTCTGTCCTGTAGTACATGGCACTTGTACGTAGAGAGCGTATAGGACATTGAGGTCAGGCGACTCTTCCTCCCAGGAAGGAGGGGGGGGGAGCGCATATGACATTCGGTCATCTCTCATACATCGGTAGTGTTATCCGATGGTTAGTCAAATCCTGACTGTTTTTTCTTACAGTTTCAGAAGTTTAAGTGCCTTAAACGCAGAAAAGCGTATAGGGATGAGCTGGTCTTTTGACCTCGCCTCCCTCCCGCCAGATTCACTTTCGAATTCTGGCAATATCAAAAGTATTAGGGAGGTAAGTATACTCTTGAAGTGAAATAAACGAAATCTAGGATTTCTTTTTTCACGAGAGAGTTGATACTTACCTCCCTAGATACTGACCCGGCCTCTCCACCCCACAGAGGCTCGGTCTTCAGGCTCTTAATAGTTGCATGTGTGTCAGCCAATAATCTAGTCAGAGGAAGTGCTAGTCTGCGCATGCGCGGTGGTGGGGCTGGCATCCGCCAGACTACGCTCTGACTGCCTGCCCAGTAGGGGCACCTAACTGTTTTAAATCTGAGTGTTTATTGAGTGAAAGCCAATATTTAGCAATATCAAAAGTATTAGGGAGGTAAGTATCAACTCTCTCGTGAAAAAAGAAATCCTAGATTTCGTTTAATGCACATGACAAACACCACCCTCTGCGCATGCGCACACCGGTACTTCCGTTTTCTAATATATTGGCTGGAAGCAACTGGTGGAAATTCCTCACAGGCGCTTTTCTGAATTCATAAGAGAACAATACATCCAAATCTATCATGGCTGATGCGAAAATGTCAGAGGAGCCCTCCTCGTCATCATCCAAGGTGACATTGTTCCTGGCTTTTATTTGAGACTTGTAACTTTCGTGTGTTACCGGTTTTCGTAGCGGCCGTTTTTGGCAGTACCGCGTTTTCAGGCGCTGGGAATCCTTGTAAATTATTTCCCAGCGCCTAGGGCTAATAAACTCTTGTGTTTTATGCTTACAGGTCGGTCTTGTGTCTATACAAGGTTGCCTGGTCTTCTCTGGAAGGTGTTCACGTCCCAGGATGACTTATCATCGTGATATGTCTAAGGGTTGGAGATATAATATATTAACAAATAAAATATCTCCTTCCTTTTGTCCCATCCCCCCCTCATCAGTTCTTCTGGAAGAGGAGTCTCGGCGGATGGATGGACGTGTTTCCTGCACAAGAGGATGGTTGCCTGTGCCCAGGCTAAGGGAGTTATTAATTATGGCGCATGATTATTTGAAAATAATTACATTTTCTGCTGCCGTTTGCTATTGCAGTATTTTCTCTCTTGCGTGTGCATGGGTTCTCGAGTATATATAATTTAATATTATATTAGTCGAGAGCTGAGAATGTCTGGAGATCTAGATATTTCTTACATAAATCTGACGTCCCCTCTCCTGGTAGGAGCTTTTGCATAGTGAGGTTTGATGTCATAATCAACCAGAGTTTCTCTTTCCTTGATGTCATAATCTTAGTTTGGAGAAGTCGGTGATGTGTTCATCCCCTGTTTATTAAGTAGTGTAGAGCGATATCTAGATAGTCATGTTCTTTCTCTCTCTCTCTTAATCTAAAAAGAGTGGGGTTCTGGTTGTATTTGGAGTTATTAACTAGAGAAGTCGCCTGTCCCGTCAGGGTGGTCGTAATAGTGGATGTCTTCTCTCGTGGTTGTTTTGGTTTCTTCTTAAAAGATCCATTATCAAGGCTTTGAGACTCTCATACTCATTGTCTTCGTATCCGTCTTTTCAGAAGTGTCCGTCCTGCCTCAAGTCTATGAAGGCTAGATTCTTCCCCCACCCTTGCCATCTGTGTTCAGCTTGTAGGCTGTCCAACAAATGTGTTATTTGTGAAAAGTGGGGGGGGGGATCTAACCTCTGAATTCTTCTCTTTACAGGCGAGGATGATGGCAGAGGAGGGGAAGAAACCAAAGAAGGACGGTAAGAAGAAGGCCTCGGAGAAGAGTGGTCTCGAGGCCTTCAAGAGTGAGTTGGTGAGTGAGATGCGCAGGACTTTGAAAGACCTGATGCCTGACATGCTTCGCGGCATGTTGCCTGGCACAGGTGTTTCAACTTCCTGCGCATCGACCTCGGTGCAGGTAACCCCCGTCCCTGGATCATGGCCTATTAGCTCGGACAATGCGTTTAGTGATCCAGGGGCGGCCGTCTTGGACCCAGGCTTGATGTTCGCATCGCCTGGGGTGCCAGCGGCGCGAGAAGCATCAGGCGGGACCCGACCAACAGGCCTGACCACGATCACTCGCGGAGTAAACTCGTCATCTGCCTTTGAGCAGTCTCCTGGTCAGTCTGGGTTAGTTTTCCTTACTAATCCAGAGTCTAACTTTCCTGACCAGGAAGATGATGAGGACTACCTGCTCGGTCCACAGGTGGATCATGAAGACATGGATGTGAGCGCCTACACTCCTCTGTTGGGGAGCGTGAACGCTCGCACCTATGGCACTGTTCCCTCGGGAGCAGGTTTCATGGTTCAGCCTGTGGCCCGCTTTGGAGCAGACGGCCGGCCGTATAAGATTCCACGGTTGGACGTGGAATCTCACACGGACGTTCCAGACCGCGCTGGTGTGTGTAACCCCCCTCGCACAAGCGCGGCCTTGGAGCTTGGTTTGCCTATGGAGAATGCTATGCCGGCCCTCGCGGGCCCGTATACGTTCCCTGGGCAGCCAGGTTCGTCTATAGCCTCCTCCTCGGCCATACCTGCGAATGCCATTGAGGATGACGAGGGCCCGTTGCTCGTCGGCAGTTCGCAGGTAGCCACGGATGAAGACTGGTCAGAGGCGTGTGCGTGGCTCCTCGCTGTAAGACCAGAGCTCACCGTGGATGAGACGGTCGCCGGTAACCCGCGGGCGTGGTTACAGGCGAAGCCGTTGGCCAGCAGGGCTTTGTCTCTGCCGTATGCTGAACATATCTTAGATATGTTCATGGCGGCAGAGGAGTCGATCAGACCGAGAGGTCGCCTCGCGAAGGCCCCCCGCGAGGTAGCTAGGCGATGTCGGGTTACTGCCAGTCAGTATGCTCGGTATGGCCTGGCGCCCAGACCGAGCGCGGATGACCGCGCCGCTCTGGGCGAAGATACGCGGCCGGGTTCCCGGGCTGACACGGGAGCCTTGTGCTCGGGCGCTATGCGATCGGCGAATGCCGCCTTGCGCGACACCGAGGAGAGCTCGCGAGCAGCGATCAGTGCGCTGTCGCATGTCTCTCAGCTGCTGTCGGGGGTGGTGGCAGCGTCGGTGCAGCAACATCCTAGTCCCGTGACAGTCCAACGAGCCATCCAGGATGGCATCAACCTGGCGTTGGACTGTCTGACTAGGTCGGTCACGAAGTCGCTGAGGACGAGGCGCACTTTTGCACTGGACAATTTGTGCCCGTCTCAGGAGCTCAAGTCGCGCTTGATGCAAGCGCTGATGGCGGGCCCTGGACTCTTTGGAGGTGAAGGTTGTCGGCACCTGCAGGAGACAGTGACTTTGGTGAACAACCAGAGGGCGCTGCGGGCACAGTTTGAAGTGCTGCGCAGGGAACACGTGCGTGTTCAGCCCTCGGCTGCTCGACAGCCGTACGCTCGTGGCGGGGCTGGCAGTGTCAGAGGCCAGCAGGCCGGCCGGTTTCAGAGACCGCGTCGCCTACGCCAGCAGCAGCGTGCTGTTGTGCGACAGCCGCCGCCTCAAGCGCAGCCTGCCAGGCAGCAGCCCGTGCACCGTGGTGCACGTGGCGCTGGTCGCGGCGCGCGGGGAGCGGCGCGTGGTAACCGGGCCTGATACCGCCTGATGCAAGAAAATTTTTTTCCGGTTATCACAAGTACCACTGGGGTGTTGCCACTCGTATCAGAGACACACCCACTTCTGAAGTTTATGGGCACCCCGTCAACCCTAGGTGCACCAGTGGGAGGTCGTTTGACTTGTCACATTCAGAAGTGGGCGCGGTTAATTCAGGACCGCTTAGTCTTGCAATGGCTTTCGCAGGGATACAGTCCAGATTGGATAAGAGGTCCGCCGTTGCATTTGTCTCTGGTACCGGTCTGGACTCAAGTTCCACGAGATCCAGACAAGCGGTTGTGCATAGAAGAGGAGATAGACTCTCTCGTTCTAAAAGAAGCAATTCAACCGGCGCAGGATTGCCCGGGCTTCTATTCAACCGTGTTTCTTGTGGCAAAGAACACCGGGGGGTGGAGACCAATTCTCAACCTCAAGCCTCTAAACAAGTTTTTAGACACTCCGACTTTCAAAATGGAAACAGTGAGATCGGTGTTGTTGGGGTTAGAGAAGGGGATGTGGACAGCATCTATAGATCTCAAGGATGCTTACTTCCACATTCCAATTGCAAGGAGGTTTCGTCGGTTCCTGAGATTTGCTTTTCAGGGACGCCAATGGGAATTCAAGGTTCTTCCATTCGGCATCTCGACGGCTCCAAGGGTCTTCACTCGAGTGGTACTTGCTATCACGGCATACCTCCGCAGGAGAAATATACCTGTTCACACTTACATAGACGACTGGTTGCTAAAAGCACACAACCCAGAAAGTTTGACAGCAAATCTGGAGATAGTCTTGGAAACTCTCACAGATTTAGGCTGGATGATCAACTTTCCGAAATCAGAGCTGACTCCATCCCAGAAGTTTGTTTACCTGGGTATGTTCTTCGATCTGGAGATAGGATATGTTTATCCGTCCCAGGAGAGAGTGGAAAGTTTCCTCTCGTGTATTCAGTTGGTGTGCAACAGTCGTTATATTCTAGCACGGGTCTATCTGACAATGTTGGGTCTGATGGTTTCAATGGAACCGGTCAGTCCTCAGGCGGCCTTACGCAGGCGGCCGATTCAGTTGTTTCTCATGACCCAGTGGACGCAGAGTTCAGGATCACTGGACTCGCGCATTCAAGTGTTGGACCCTCTCATTCATCACCTTCATTGGTGGATGGAGAGACGAAATCTCCTGGCGGGGGTCATGCTGACCCCTCCCCACCCTCAAGTAACGATGTTTACGGATGCATCGATGGAGGGTTGGGGAGCTTGCCTGGAAGAAGCCACTATATCAGGGCTTTGGAATCTGGAACAGTCAAAGGAACATATCAACATGCTAGAACTGCGGGCTGTAGTTCTAGGCCTGGAACACTTCCTAGGGGAGGTGAAGGGAAAATTTGTGATGATACGTTCAGACAACTCTACAGTAGTGAGTTACATAAACCGCCAGGGCGGAACGAAGTCGCCCAGTCTCTGTATGATGACATGGAAGCTGCTTTGCTGGTGCATGGATCATATGATCACCTTGAAAGCAGTTCATATTCCGGGAAGGCTGAATCTGTTAGCAGACTCATTGAGCCGAAGGATGAGTATTCTGCCTACGGAATGGCAACTAAATCAATGTGTGGCGGATCACCTGTTCAATCATTGGGGAAAGCCCAACATAGATTTGTTCGCAATGAAGAAGAATGCGAAGATGACGACGTACGTTTCTCCGATTCCAGATCCAAGCGCTATCGCAATAGATGCGCTAGCTATCAGTTGGAAGAGAATGTATGCATACGCATACCCTCCAACAATCCTGATTCCAAGAGTCCTTCAGAAGATCAGACAAGAGGAATGCCAAGTGCTTCTGATCGCCCCGAATTGGCCAAGCCGATCATGGTTTACGGATCTGCTGGACCTTCTGGTTTGCAATCCGGTTCCTCTGCCGCTGATGGACGATATTATCTTCCAGGGCAAGACCCTTCACAACAATCCGTCAATGTTTCGATTGACTGCATGGATGTTGTCAAACAATCCGCAATTAAGGAGGGATTTTCTGAGCAAGCAGCCAATTTCATGGCCAGAGCCAGGAGGGGGGTCAACCTCCAGAGCTTATAATTATAAAATCAACAGATTTGCAGAATGGTGCTCAAAGAGATGTATCAATCCGATGGAAGCATCTATTCAGGTAGTAGCTGATTTTCTATGTCACCTGTATGATACCTATAGTCTTCAACCTAATTCTGTTGCTGGATACAAATCAGCATTGATGACTGTTATCCCTTGCTTGGCAAAGAGGGGAAGTGAGGAAGTAAGTGTTTTAAATACTCTTATTAAAGGTATGGGCAATCTCAGACCTAGAAATCCTCCACTGACACCGTCATGGAGTCTTTCTCTGGTTCTGCAGGTTTTGAGTGGTAAGCCTTTTGAACCACTTAGTGCTATATCTGTAAAATTATTGACACTTAAAACTGTATTTTTAGTGGCGGCGGCTTCAGCCAGACGCGGGAGTGAAATTCATGCCTTGTCTGCTGAGCCTGACCATTATATAGTTACAGGTGAAGGCCTTAAGCTTCTACCTAGATTGAATTTCTTGGCTAAGAATCAATCTTTAAAGTATCCGGGTAAACCTATTATTTTACCTGCCTTAACCAGATATGATCCTGGTGCTAAAGTATGGTGTCCAGTCCGTGCTTTGAATAAGTACAAGAAAAGAACTCAGGTTTGGCGGACGGACCCATGTTCCCTATGGTTGTCATATATTGTACCCCATGGTAGGGCGTCAAGAGACACTATTTCCAGATGGATAGTGGAATGTATCCAATTCTGTCATAAGACAGCCACTGGAATCCAGGTAGATAGAGCCAAGGCTCATAGTGTCCGTGGTGTGGTAACTTCCACGGCATTATTTAATGGTGTTTCGATTGAAGACATTATGTCAGTAGCCCAGTGGCACTGTGAGTCAAGTTTTACCGACCATTACCTTCGTGACACTTCTAACCCACTCGCCATCTCAGTCCTCAGGAAATAAAAGAGGGTTATGTTTGTAAATAGTTTGCCTCCTCTGCTATTTTCAAATATCACATTTGTTGGTAGGGTATTCCTACTATTAGCTGGTACACTTCTCCTCTTCCGGTGGGGGAAGAGATGAGTGCCGCGTCCAAGACATCAAAGGTCAGTGGTTATGACCATTTTTTGATTTTCTGTCTTGGTGATGGTGTCATTTTATTTTTTAATATAGTGATGGTTGATGTCTCTTAATTGTGGTTTTTCAGAGAGTTTTTGAAATAGAAGCAATTCTTCTTTTTCCAATGTCTAGTAATACTTTCATTAAGTATTAGAGAACGTGCTAGTCATTTAGAGCAGCGTTTTTTCCTATACCTTCCTCAGAAAGAGGGGGGGGAGCGCATTTGCCTTTTGATCAATCTCTCTTCATCGGTCGATTATCCGATGCAAAATTCTATTCCTGGTTGTGGTTTCAGTCACAATTTCAGATGTTTTAAATCTCTTGAGAATTCAAAGAGCCTAGCCTCTTCGAGGGTGTGCGGGTTTTCAGGACCTTGCCTCCCTCCCACCAAAATTTACTTTCAAATTCTGGTTTTTATCAAGAGTGTTAGGGAGGTAAGTATGTTCTCATGATGTGAAATAACTAAATTTATCAAATTTCTTTTTCACGAGTGAGATGACATACTTACCTCCCTAACAGGATCCCGTCCTCGCCACCCCACGGAGGCCTGGTCCTTTGGCTATTGAATAGTTGCTTCTAGGTCAGCCAATATTTAGTAATGGAAGTACCGGTGTGCGCATGCGCAGAGGGTGGTGTTTGTCATGTGCATGAGTGTGTACTTCCACCTGCCCATTAGGGGCACCTAACTTTTTATAATTCTGAATATTATTGAATTTAGAGCCGATAAACTAGTATATCAAGAGTGTTAGGGAGGTAAGTATGTCATCTCACTCGTGAAAAAGAAATTTGATAAATTTACTTATTTGACTGATATGAGTGTTAAAGGGTTAACTTACCTACCCATTATGCCATACATCCAATCTCACATTATGCCATACATCCAATCTCACATGCCATACATCCAATCTCACATTATGCCATACATCTCAATCTCACATTATGCCATACATCCAATCTCACATTATGCCATACATCCAATCTCACATTATGTCATACATCCAATCTCACATTACGCCATACATCCAATCTCACATAGCATACATCCAATCTCACATTATGCCATACATCCAATCTCACATTATGCCATACATCCAATCTCACATTATGCCATACATCCAATCTCACATTACGTCATACATCCAATCTCACATTACGCCATACATCCAATCTCACATAGCATACATCCAATCTCACATTATGCCATACATCCAATCTCGCATTATGTCATACATCCAATCTCACATGTCATACATCCAATCTCACATTATGCCATACATCCAATCTCACATTATGCCATACATCCAATCTCACATTATGCCATACATCCAATCTCACATTACGTCATACATCCAATCTCACATTACGCCATACATCCAATCTCACATAGCATACATCCAATCTCACATTATGCCATACATCCAATCTCGCATTATGTCATACATCCAATCTCACATGTCATACATCCAATCTCACATTATGCCATACATCCAATCTCACATTATGCCATACATCCAATCTCACATTATGCCATACATCCAATCTCACATGCCATACATCCAATCTCACATTATGCCATACATCCAATCTCACATTATGTCATACATCCAATCTCACATTATGCCATACATCCATTCTCACATTGTCATACATCCTATCTCACATTATGTCATACATCCAATATTACATTATGCCATACATCCAATCTCACATTACGTCATACATCCAATCTCACATTACGCCATACATCCAATCTCACATAGCATACATCCAATCTCACATTATGCCATACATCCAATCTCGCATTATGTCATACATCCAATCTCACATGTCATACATCCAATCTCACATTATGCCATACATCCAATCTCACATTATGCCATACATCCAATCTCACATTATGCCATACATCCAATCTCACATGCCATACATCCAATCTCACATTATGCCATACATCCAATCTCACATTATGTCATACATCCAATCTCACATTATGCCATACATCCATTCTCACATTGTCATACATCCTATCTCACATTATGTCATACATCCAATATTACATTATGCCATACATCCAATCTCACATTATGCCATACATCCAATCTCACATTATGCCATACATCCAACCTCGCATTATGCCATACATCCAATCTCGCATTATGCCATACATCCAATCTCACATTATGCAGTACATCCAATCTCACATTGTGCCGTACATCCAATCTCACATTATGCTGTACATCCAATCTCACATGCCATACATCCAATCTCACATTATGTCATACATCCAATCTCACATTATGCCATACATCCATTCTCACATTGTCATACATCCTATCTCACATTATGTCATACATCCAATATTACATTATGCCATAC